>JAPYZM010000589.1:0-29169 GCA_030522845.1 Psyttalia concolor
TCGAATTTGGGAAGACTGCCCTTAAACGACCTACAATCAAGTTTTCTGAAAATCGATTGCGAGTCGATTCAAGCTGGACATCTGTTGGATTCGAGTCTCAATGTGAATTTCATTTCGATTGAAACAATTTCCTTATAATGTGTTCTTAATCGACTTACACTCGATTCCAATAGATTTCCAGCTTGAATTGACTCGTAATCGACTTTCAGGGAACTTGATGACAGCTCGTTTAAACTACTCAGACTGGACATCACAATCGACCAACGATCGAATGACAATCGACTAACCGGGTCGCTCGATTCTTAGAATCGACAGGTCCGTCCAGGTTCTAGGAAGAATATTTTATTACTGTACTGCATGAGGACCCTTTTCAATCCCTTCTAATTAAAGATAGGTCCCAGAAATATTCTCTATATTTATTTTAATGTCTGATGTAATATTTTTTTTAATGTCTGAAGAATAAAATGTTTCTTTCAAAATTCTCGAAACTACGTATAAACTTTTGTTTTTTTTTCTTCTGGGATATCCTCTCGTAAAATCTTATTTGAGGGGAAAATCTGTTCAGATACGGTTCGGCTCTTGCAAGACTCTTGATTGTGCAATCAAATTATGTGATTTTTTGAGTCACCAATAATTTTTCAGTTCACCAATTTTTCATATAAATTTTCAAATAGACAATTTGAATCTCTAATTCACACATTTCAGATGATTATGAATCGTCTGAGACCACATTTACGAGAACTTTTTTTTCCCTCTTTTTTATAGAATTTTTCAAATAAACAGTTTGAATTATTGAGTTGATTTATTTTTCCGTACTGCTTTTAGGGCTTTCTCGTACGGGAATTGGTATTACATACTTCCCAAACTCGAAAACCCTAAAATCACTACGGCAAAATATGATGCCGGATGTCGCATGGTTGGCCACCTCGCCTTCGGCTCGATTTGCCAAACACCACGCGAGCAAAAAACCCCATAACGCTCATCCGGCAATATACTATTATTTGTCTTTTTATTCCCAGAACCCCCCCGCCGCCGCCACTCGCTAACATTTCCTTTCCTCCACGTGAATCTTGCAAAGAATTGACTATCAGCAGACAAAATGAGGGAATTTGTACAAAAAACTTTTCAGCCCTCCGGCCGGAAAGTGTCAACTTTCGGACCGCTGCGCTGAAGGAAATTGTCGAATTGTCGAAATTCCGGCTCCGTCGAGTAGAAAAATAGTATACACACCTTGGCCAGTAAATAAAAAAGCCTCAGACCACATGTTTGTTAACCTCGGCTTCGGCTCGCCCCGACAATTACATGTGATCTGAGACATTCCTTACTTTACCGGCCTAGGTATGTAATCTACTATTAGAGGCCCCGGACAATGTAGGCCTCATTTTCGGCCCTGTAAAATTGAACTTTTCACGTGTACCGACCCAGCAATCACTAGCATATAGCTTCTGGAATTCACCGCAAAGGAGGAGGGAGTAAAATCGAGAAAACAATCCCTCCAACCGAGCCTTAAATGTTCGGAGAATTACCAAAATTTTGATTTTCGTTTTACTAAATATAAATCATTTAAGGATAAAAAATCGGGGATCTAGCATTTTCCCCAGAGATGGTAGGTCACATTGTCTCGTAAAGTGAACCTGATGAGAACTACACATCACCGAATATATCTCGCCAGAAATAAGATTTTGACATGTACAGGAATTGACAATTTCTTGTAACAACTGAATCTAGTTTAACAATTTCCCTGTATCCTCAAGTCCTGACAATTTTAATGATTTTATTTCCCTTAACCCCCTAGATCTCACTATCCCCTCAATTTTCACTCCTTCCCCTCAAAAGCCCTGGAAAGTAAACCACCAAAATAAAAAACAAATCCCAAAAACGTCTGCCTACGACGAAAAAAATTTTTGGATCTTGTGAAATATGTCAAGACGAGCTTTCCTCAACTACTGAAAATATTTGTTTTCCTAGGCTTCTCCACAAATCCAAAGATCAATCACTGTATCCTCTGCAACCCGACAATCCTTTTTTTTTCCAAAAAATAGCGAAACACCCCCGTAACCTGGAATTTTTAATCGGAAAATGTACAGGACTCGTTTGAAGTTGGCCAAGATCTCCGGCATGACATTCAATTTTTACAGGTATGAAAATAGAATGATCAGGAGTGAATCCTCCTCCCAACAATTTTATTTCATCAATCACCCAAAGAATCCATTAATGACAAACGATATAGCTTGAAACAATGAGTAATTACTACAAATCAACTCAATTTAGGATGTGCTACTCACTCAACTCGTCCGTTGCAGCTGCCATTTTGAAACTGCATGCGTGTAAATGTGTATTCTACATGGACGTATCCACTTCAGAGTATTTGTTTTTCCTAGTCATCTGAAGTTAGCATGAATTTCCCAGACCAATGACCCTGCACTTCTCCTCCCTCCAGCAATAATTTTAATTTCCCCCCACCCCATTATTATCATTAACCCATCAAAACACTCGATAAAAGCACTTCAATTACGGTCAATTGCATGTAGCCCAGTGATTTGATTACGGATAATTAAATAAAAATTTACGTCCTTTTTGTTGCTCAATTGTTCCCAGAATGACGATTGGTCAATTTAAATTCAAGTGCATCCACCCCCGCTCCAATTTCATCCAATTGAAATCCTCAAAACCCCTTCAACATAACCTCCCTCCGTGAAAAATGTTTATTATTGCATATATGACCTTTACATAAATATTCCTCAAGACTAGAGGTCATATTTGAAAGCCAGATCCCAGTGGATTGTCACGATTGTTTCACGTGAATAGGGGTATAATCACCGAGGTAACTGATAAAAATTATTATCGTATCAAAATTTATTGGGCTCAATCGATCAGTTCGATATATTAATTCCTTTATATCTCACTCTTTATATACATTTTCCTAAATAATTCCGAATATTTTGGCTGAATACCAAAAAATATATTTCACTCGAACGACATCGTCACATTCTGATTGAGCATGGCAGTCTAGTTTTGCAGCATGTCAATTATTCAGAGTGGATTGTAAAAAATCTCACGCTTTTTTTTTTACATTGCTTACTTAAAAAAATAGCCATAGCGTAAGATAAACAGCTTTTGAGGTCTTTAATTGGCTGCGATTGAGAGAAGTTGATGGAGGCGGGTCGGACAGTTTGGAGATCAATGAGGAATATACTCATCAAGATTGGAAATTTCTTTCGAGCACTCACTAAGTGGAATTTCTTAAGAATATTTTGGTCCGATGTAAGTTAATATCATTGTAATTGGACGCACTGGGGGAATTGTAGAGGGGAAATTTTAGATATGTCTTGGCTTTGATTGTGGGAGTAGATGTAGAGATCGGAGACAATGCTCTTGGGACTGCGAGATTATTTCAGTGTTGCATTGAGGATTGTATTACAGTTTTATATCTGTCTACTTGGTGGAACCAGTGGACAATCAGGAGCTTCTGTTGCTCTGCATGCTTTGTGATTTCATTGTTTTTGTAGATTATATTAAGGCGAGGGTGACGACTGGTCGCATTAGTTTGGCGACTGATTTTTTACGTGTAAGCATGGAGAATTTAGGGGATTGGACTCTCTCGTGGCTTTCACTTTGTGGTAATTTTTTTTGGTGAATTTTCAGACGGTGGCTATTGACATGGCGCAAAGAGCTGGCGTTGCTGGTACATCGGCTTCTGGCAAAAATGATCCTGTGAGAATTTTAACGTTAAATAATGGAGAGCATCAGGATGGAACTTTGTACAGAGTTAAACAAGGTGATGAGTTTATGAGTACTTATTATTATTATTTATTATCCATATATAGCCGATTAGGCTTTTTACAATTGCGGTATCATGGGCCGTCTTTCTCTTCAATCATGTCGCATTGTAACCCAGGAGCTGTACTTCTTGTACAGACTCTCCTGGTGACCAAGGGAAACCATGGAAAACCTTGGCCGAGATGGTGTCCATCAACCAAGCTTCATCGGAGAAACTTTTCCTCCAATGATTCTTGGTGTCTAGACTCCCGTTTGACGATTTCCAAGAGATTAAAAATCCCATGCCCCATGCCCTATGATTATTTATTTATTCTGTACGGATTTTTATCCTCTCGGGTTTTACTGTACTCCTTGTACAGTGATTATTAAAAGTAATTAGAAAAGTTTATTTGGGGGCCAATATAGAAGTTCGTGGAAGTTCGTGGCAAATAGTTGTCACCAAAATAGATTTATTATTTTGAAATAATTGACATGCCTCGTGTACGCAAGAATGGAGTTTCTAGATCCACTTCTTTATTATTTAAGACTGGTCTATAATCGCAGATAAGAAATTATTTTTAACATGAAATAATAATAGTCATATAATCTTCTAACTTAGGGATAACATATTTCCCAATAAACTCCCCCTGTAGGAGATATTTTAATCATGAAAAGGCTACGGTTTCGGGTCCATGACTAGCCTCTTGGGTCAAATATTTCCTTATCATTGAAAATCAAGGAATCCATCATATATTTTCACAATTTTCAATGATAAATTTTGTTGATTAAAGTTAGACTTGTTTTTTAAGAAATTGGAACATTGATATTGAGCGACTTTTGAATTCGCTAATTTAATTTGTAAACGAGTAGACTAGTCTGAGCCATAAAAATATTCTGCAAATAAGTTTTTAAATTATAGAAAGCCTCAAGAGTAACAGCCAGGATAATTGAAATGTAAAAATCATTTGTTTCCCTTGTTTTCAATATTTCAAAAAAAAAAATCTATTCATTTTGAATTTTTCTTCCAATTAAAATCAAATCTTCATTTTTTGTCTGCTACTTCACTCAATCAAAACCTGCATGGCCGCTCATACAAAATTTCCGAGGTATTTCAATTTCCTCATTATCTCTTTCGTAGAAAAAGCTAAATAATAAAACATGAATTTAAGTGAAGGAAACATCACCACATGAGAAAAACTTTCCAGGTTGGCAGGTACAATTCTCCCTGGGCCCCTCGCTATTCGGCCGGCACCTGTCGATCTTTACGAACCACCCAATCTCGCCGGATGAAAAATTCTCGAGACAAACTTACCACCAACTGAAATGGACGAACGGCTCCGCGAATCTGCGAATATCAACCGCGGGTTCCTTCCACTACTACATAACAGACAGCCAAGAGAAAGCAGGCGTCAAACCCATAGCCTCAGGCTACCTCCTAGTGGAGCCGGAGTTGCTCCTGGGTTCAACAGGTGAGAAGCTATCCCTGGACTGTATCCAATGTCAAACTGTATTATCAAAGAATCTCGGCCCGATCTCCACCTGGGAGGAGAAGCTCCTGGTCTCCAAGAACTCCGGTTACAACATGATTCACTTCACCCCAATCCAGGAGCTGGGTGAATCTCAATCCGCCTATAGTCTCAGCGACCAATTGAAAGTAAACTCGTCGTTCAACGACAGCAATGAGAAGCCAGCGACATTCGACGACATCCAGACACTGACAAACAAACTACGAGACGACTGGAAAGTCCTGTCCATCTGCGACATAGTGTTGAATCATACAGCCAATGAGAGTGCATTCCTAGTGTCTCACCCCGAGTGCACCTACAACTGCTTCAACAGTCCCCACCTGCGTCCCGCCTATCTTCTGGATGCAGCCCTCTTCGAGCTAACCCTCCAGGTAGGCCTTGGTGACTGGGAGTTAAAGGGAATCCCAGCAGTCGTGGAGACTGAGGATCACCTCAACGCGATTCGCCATGCTCTCCACACCCACTACCTACCCCTGGTGAAGATCGAAGAGCTGTACACCCTGGACGTTGAATCGGTGGTGGCAGACCTGGTGAGTCTTGCCCGCACGCGAATGCCCGAGGACAATCCACCGGATCCCCATCTGTCGATATCGATCATCAGAGATCCCCAGTATCGTCGCCTGAAGGCCACAATCGATCTTCAGCTGGCCCTCAAGATCTACAACATTTACAGGGCGGACTGTTTCGACGAGGATTCACGGGTGAAACGCTGCGCCGAGGAGTTCCGCAAAAAAGTGCAGGAGCTCAACCAGGAAATAATCAGTGAAGTGCAGAATCACTTGAACGCAGCCGTTGAAAATACAATAGCTGGGATTCGATACTTCAGGGTCCAGGCGGATGGCCCGAGAGTGAAGGAGATCAGTGCCAGGAATCCACTGGTTCCCCGATACTTCACGGATTATGGAGCACCGACGAGCCTGGAGGAGCGCGAAGCAATCATGTACAATGAATCAGGATGTTACTTGATGGCGCACAACGGCTGGGTCATGAACGGCGATCCCCTCAAGAATTTCGCTGACCCCGGATCCAATGTCTACATCAGACGTGAATTGATCGCCTGGGGGGACAGTGTGAAATTGAGATTTGGGGAGAAACCCGAGGACTGTCCATTCTTGTGGCAGCACATGGCGTCCTACGTCGAACAAATGGCGAGGATTTTCGATGGGGTAAGACTGGACAATTGCCATTCTACTCCCATTCCAGTTGCTGAGTATATGCTGGATGTTGCTCGCAAGGCTCGTCCCAATCTCTACGTTGTCGCTGAATTGTTCACGAATTCTGATCAGAAGGACAACATCTTTGTCAATCGTTTGGGGATAACTTCATTGATACGGGAGGCAATGGCCGCCTGGGATAGCCACGAGGAGGGTCGTCTGATTTATCGTTACGGGGGTGAACCAGTCGGAGCATTCTTCCAGGCCCAGCAGCGTCCACTCGTCCCCTCCATTGCACATGCACTGTTCATGGATCAAACTCATGATAATCCAAGTCCAATAGAGAAGAGAAGTGTCTTCGATCTTCTGCCATCAGCTGCTCTGGTCTCCATGGCTTGTTGTGCCAGTGGGAGCAACCGAGGTTACGACGAACTCGTTCCCCATCATATTCACGTAGTCGATGAGAAGAGGCAGTATGCAGGATGGAGTAGTGGTCAAGAAGTAGGTCCAAAAAATCCCAAATTCGTTGGCAATAGTTCGGGAATAATTGCCGCAAAACGAGCTCTCAATAATCTCCACTTCAACCTGGGAAATCAGAACTACTCTCAGGTCTTCGTCGATCAAATCGATCCTGACATCGTCGCTGTGACGAGACACTCTCCCGAGACGCACGAGAGTGTCGTCCTGGTGGCTTTCACTGCTTTCCATCATCCAGACTCAAATGCCAGGGATCTCAGGAGAAATGTGAAACCCCTGAGAGTCGAGGGGGTCGTCGAAGAGATCATCTTCGAAGCGTCTCTGACCCACAGAGACCCAGCAACTCCCTTCAGATACCCCGATATGCACCAGAGGAATGAGCACTACATCAACGGACTCGCTGATTACAGCGTCAGCATGAGAGAACACCTCCAAATTCCAGACTCCAAAATTCTCCAAAAAGTTGATTCTGGCGATGCCAAAATAACTCAATTGAATTTCGTTAATTTCCAGCCGGGCTCGGTCGTTGCAATTCGCGTCTCCCTTCAATCCAACATCAGATCAGCTCTGGAGACACTTAACAGCACCATCAAATCCATCACCATTGGCATTGACTCCTCAGAGCTGCACTCCATAGTCTCCAAACTGGAGCTATCAGATATCAATAAAGTACTTTATCGCTGCGACCAGGAGGAGAGAGACGAGACGGAGAATAAATTCGGTGTTTACGATATTCCTGGGTATGGTCCTCTAGTTTACGCTGGTCTCCAGGGCATTGTCTCCCTTCTCGCTGACATCCGACCGAACAATGATCTTGGCCATCCGCTGTGTGGAAATCTGCGCGATGGAAACTGGTTGATAGATTACACTTGGCAGCGTCTGAAGAACAACGAGACTACTCTTGCCCTTGGCAAGTGGCTGGAGAGAGAGTCTGAACCCTTCAAGCTCATCCCGAGGTACCTCATCCCTAGGTACTTCGACGTCATCATCATCAATGTTTACATGACACTTCTGGATCAGTGTTACGCCAAAATGTCGAATTTCGTGGAGAGTGGGTCGACATTTGTGAAACTATTGTCACTGGTGTCCGTTCAGATGGGGGGAGTCATCAGGTCTGCACCCCTTCCAGATCTCTCGCCATTCCTGGAGCCCCCAAGACCTAAGAGCATTGAACGTAATGGGGTGAAGGAGCAGGCGTGTGTCACACTATCAGCTGGCCTACCCCACTTTACTGTTGGCTACATGCGCAATTGGGGTCGTGACACTTTCATTGCAGTACGAGGATTGCTGCTACTGACTGAGCGCTACGATGACGCGAGATTCATCATCTTGGGCTTCGCTGGCACTCTCAGACATGGTTTGATACCGAATTTATTGGACAAGGGCAAAAATGCGAGATTCAATTGTCGTGATGCTGTTTGGTGGTGGCTCTACACGATTCAGTGTTACATTCAACAAGTGCCTGATGGTATGAGAATTCTGAATGACAAGGTCTCGAGGCTCTACCCAACTGATGATTCTCCAGCTTTGCCAGCTGGCCAGGTGGAACAGCCTCTTCACGAAGTCATTCAGGAGGCGTTTACCGTTCATTTTCAGGGCTTGTGCTTTAGGGAGAGAAATGCAGGCAGGCAGATTGACGAACAAATGACTGATCGTGGATTCAATAATCAAATTGGAGTTCATCCGGAGACTGGATTTGTCTTCGGGGGGAATGAGGCGAATTGTGGAACGTGGATGGACAAGATGGGATCGTCTGAAAAAGCTGGTAACAAGGGTAAACCTGCAACACCACGAGATGGATCAGCTGTGGAGATTGTTGGACTTAGTAAAGCTGTTCTCACATATTTTGGTGAATTGTACAAACAAAATTTATTCCCCCATGGTAGTGTTCAGCGAAAAAATAGGGACGGGAGTACAGTGACTTGGAGCTATAAGCAGTGGGCTGAGAAAATTCAGGACAATTTTGAGAGATATTTTTATGTTAATGAGGTTCCAACGAGTGGAGAGTTGAGTCCCGAATTGATTCATCGCCGGGGGATTTGCAAGGACAGCCATGGGGCCTCGCAGGCATGGGCTGATTACCAATTGCGTCCCAATTTTGCTATTGCCATGGCAGTGGCACCTGAGTTGTTCACTCCAAAGCACGCCTGGAGTGCACTGAAACAAGCCGAGGAGATTCTGCTGGGTCCCCTGGGGATGAAGACCCTAGACCCAGCTGACTGGGGCTACAACGGATACTACGACAATGCCAATGACGGGACTGACCAAAAACTGGCGCAGGGATGGAACTATCATCAGGGTCCCGAGTGGGTCTGGCCCATGGGATTTTTCCTACGCGCACGACTCCATTTTGCGCCTCTTGTCGGTGGACAGGAGGAATTGAGGAGGACTATTCAGTCGACTGAAGCCATTCTCTCCAAACACTTCATCGAAGCATCCACAAATCACTGGCGAGGACTGCCAGAATTAACGAACAAGGATGGGGAGTATTGTCGTGACAGCTGTCGCACTCAGGCATGGAGTGCTGCGACGATACTCGAAACACTTTATGAGCTGAATAAACTCAAGGCACAAGGTGAATCATCAAGTGATTTTGCCAACTGATATAATTTTGCGTGTGTTCATCATTGTAATTTAGAATACTCAGTACTAGAGAATAAACACGTCATTAGTGGCAGAAACACGTGGCAGAAACACTTCAGCAATAACACCATTACTTCATCAACACATGATACGAAAATTCAGCAAGATACACACGCATTTTTTTATAGATCCCGTGATAGCAAGGACAGTGCATCTTCTCACACAAGTAGCACAACTGTTGTAGAGTGCCATGACGATTATAACCCCATTAATTCTAGTTATGTTAATGACATTCAGTCGACTGACCACATTTACGAGGAGATTAATCAAATTCCTGGGGGTGATAACGGTGATAATAATTACAACGAGAGGATTATGGTCTGTGTACAGTGCGAATACTCAAAAGTTTACAGCGATCGATTGATTTATGAAGGAAGACCTCTTCATGCTCGAGAGATATCGATGCATCAGCTTGAATTTTGCTCGGCTCAGTTGCTCTTCAAATTGAAGACTCCCGAGAGACGCCAGGAGGACTTTATGCCTGTGATTAATATCGCCAAGACTTACGCATCCGGAATTTTCTACTCGAATCAAAATTGGAAAGATGACTTTCGTCTGAAGGCCATCCTCTCTCCGCACATTCAACTGGGTGACGAAGAAATGGGAAACGGAAATCTAAATACTGAAGTTTATCATCGACAGGGGTTGGATATTTTTGGCAGAGTGTCACATGATGCCATCTTCAGACCAAAAATCTTTGACAATCTTCAGGAGGACAAGTTTGAGTATTGGATGAATTGTGAGAGCAGGAGGAGTGGACTCAATGCTGATAAAAATGAGGGGCTTAGATTATCGGTGCGAATGCAACATCACAGGTCAAGTCTGATGCTACTGGAACCACTGCTGATCATACCGGACTTTCCTACTCCCCGAGAGATTCGTGAGAAACATAGAATTGCACACAATGAGCATGTGAAAATAGTAAGGATTCTTATTGCTTATACTCTATCTTTTTTTCTTTTAGTGATTGTTACATTTTACATTGTTTACTTCGCTTGATATTTCATACTCTTCTCCGTCCGTAGAATGATAATCGTGATGTAGGGAAAGGTTAGATGGAAAATACATCCGCTGGATGATTCTATTGACATTTATTGTAGGAAAATTCAAGGCTTTGTTTCGCCTATTTTTTATTTCGGCTGTTTTTTTACGTGACGTCCTCGAGTTCTGGTTTGCAACCCTTCGGAAGAAAATCAATGAAATTATTAATAATTTTTTAAGGAATTTTCTCACCCGCGACTGACCACTCCTGAACTTGTATTCGGATATTTTTTGAGTTATGAAAGAATTTCGTGTTAACTCGCAACAGTTTTTGTTTTTTTATTAATTTGTTTGTCTTAAATTTATATTTGTTTTCAGTCTGGAATGTTGACTGTATATGATGTTTCACCAATGGAGTAATGTAATTTATTTTGTCTTCCGTGAATGAGAAAAGGACATGTTGAATGTTGATGAAATTTTATTGTAAAATATTGATTGTAAAAAAGGTAGAGTGAGAGGATATTTTTGAAAATTCCGATAAAAGACAGAATAAGTGAGATATTTAATACAACTATTTTCGTGCCAATGACTCAATAGTCTCCATGTGTTGCAGTACTCAATAATACAATTTAGTCGCCTTTTATTTCACTATCTTGCGAATTAGTCTTGCCAAATCTCGTTCAAGCTTTTTATTCGTCTCGTGTCGGTACTTTTTATGATCAGTGCTAGAAAGCAAAGAAACTGCCGAATTGCATAATCAATGAAAATGGGAAATAAATATGAATAAAACATAGAATATCAATTGAATGGTTATTACTCATACTCTCTTTCACTTTCCTCTTCCCAATTAATAAGTAATTGAAGCCAAAAATTTGTAGTTGCTGAAGAAATTAACCTAAACTATCATCACAGATAGATTTTCATTCTGCTGTAAAATGTATTTTGTGATGATTATTTAACAAAAATTTGTACTGAAAAAATGCTCTCCCCTTACTGTTAAACAATTGATAATTAGGACGTATATTGACTCCACGCAACTTTGCTAGGAAACTGAATGGATTTATTATTTAGTGCCTAAACTAGCCGTGCGGACCTGTCGATTCTAAAAATCGTCGATTGCTGGAAATCTGTTGGAATCGCGTATAAGTTGATTAAAAACAGATAATAAGGAAATTGTTGTCCATTCGTGATTCGACTCGCAATCGACTTTCAGGAAACTTGATTGTAGGTTGTTTAAGCTATACATACACTCGACATCACAATCGACCATCGATCGAATGGCAATCGACTAAGCGGGTCACCCGATTCTTAGAATCGACAGTCAGTCGAATTTGAATGGACGGATCCATTAGGGTAAGTATAATCCGCAATACAATCAAGGCGGACTCAATTAGGTGAACAGTTTAATTGGGTAATTGGGAGATGAACACCTTTGAGCAGCATGGTTCCTTTTGGGGTTCATACCAGCCGCGTCGCGAACCCTGGGCAACGCTAAGTGCTGGAGAGGTTTGATATACCTTTCCACACGTTGAATTGATTTTATTGAATTTATTAAAATTTTTTAAAATTCATCTACCTTCAGTAGAGAAGGAGTGCGGGAGGATCCGTACATCTACCCAAGCATACTGAATTTCAATTCATTATGTCTTGATTTGATCAATTCATTTAAAGCACTCAGCCGTCCGCCACCAGAAATATTATTTCCCATCACATCCCAACTATATTATAACAACTTTCATTCAGTTTTCCAATAAAAAATTGGGAATCGGTATATTGTACTGTCACCAAACAATTGATTTCTCCCAGAATTGGAAAAACATAAAAAATGTGCATTTGGCATTTGCTCTGACTGAAAACAATAAAACGATTAATTTCCATGTCCTTACTAGTACGAATTTATTCAACCTTTGACATGTATTACACAACATATTACATTATGTTAACCATGAAAATTTATCTCTAAGGCAAATATTTTTATTACTCCATAACATAACTACATCAAAAATTCCCTATCAATTAATAAATACTATTTCTTATTCATCTACATAATATATTATGAATTAAATTATTTTAATTGCCTCCCTCCCATCGCTCAATATAAAAAATCAACATAAAAAAAAATCGCCCCTCACACATCATCAAAAACTCTTCTGGGCGGACCACTCAGTCGGCTGCTATTTGACGACGTGAAATTCCTCGCTTCGTCATTACGTAAATCATAAAAATCATCTGCCTGATATCCGCCGCCGTAATTATTTACACTGTACGAATTAGCACTGTCGTAGGTAGTGCCAACGTAGTAGTCGCTGGGTTCGAAATCCCGCAAGAGGCCGGCTCTAGCTGACTCAGTGGACTCATCGCTCTTCAACTGTCTCGCGGTGTCACCACCGGGACGACTGTTTCTGTACCTGGAGGACGCGGATGTTGGATTGGTAAATCTCTCCTGGAACTCCCGTCTCCGGGTCAACGAATCCTCCGCTCTCTGTCTCTTTCTTCGTTCTGAAAGAAATGAAAATGATTTATGAAAATAAATAGCACTAGTCAAATCCTGAGTGAAATCCTCTAGAGTATTGGAGAATAATTTTAGTTTATTAAAAATATTATTTGAATAATAGCAGGAGCTGAGCAGCTGATCAATCAATTCCTCAACTGGTTATTGAGGAGTCGATTACTTGTAATTATTGTTTTTCGTTGAGGAAGATCCCCTGTGTGAGACTTTTTTAACCTTGCGTTGAGTTATCACAATTATAAGCATGAATAAATTAAATGTTTTCTCGTAAGAAACAGAACGATCGGTTTACTTGCAGTTCTCCTGAATATTTTGATTTTGTGACTTTGGTCGTATTATCCAAAAAATATATGATAAATCAACGTCAGCGCGAGTCGTGAATCCTCTGCCATTGTCTGCATATTTACCTCGCAGGATAAGCTCTCTCCCCTCATCAACAAGATCAGTAGTGAGCTCATCATCCCCCAGGAACTGCTGAAACCCAAGAACACTCAACAGCCTGCTTCCAACGCTGAAGTACGTAGCTAAACAAAAAGCTAGAATAGCCATCGGAAAATAAACATTGAAGCCATCCGAGATGATCGATATGACATCCATATGGCCCATGACTTGGGTGTAATGAGTTTCAAGAATGTGTGTTTTGATGATATGGGAGTCCATGTGTATGAGCCCCAGAAAGTTGAGGCACATTGGTGGTGTCAAGCGACAGAGCATCATTCCACTGAAAATGAGACTGTACTCATTGGTCTGATGATGGGGGGCCAGATAATAAAGATTTAACAAACGTATTTTCAACACCGTAGAGTATGCGCAGTAGCATAAATACGCAATGATCACTGTAGAGAGTATTTCAATGGTTAAATAGTCGTATTTGGCCTTGGCGAGATTTAAAAACTGAGCGAATAGCGAAAGAACTGGTGATTTATTGAAGAATGTCACTTCAGACCAGACAACAGCGACCGAGAGGCATCCAGCAGCGACAGCAGCTGCTCTCTGTACATAACTCTTGCCCAAACACTTCCAGTACCACTCAACAGTCGGATTGTAGAGTATTCTTATGTACATTGGACGTAATTTTCCAAATGAAGACTTGAATCTTCGGTCATGATTGGAAAGATTATTGGCAATGTCCTCGAGATGAAAGATTTTCTCCATCAAAATTCCCCACTGGGTTTCCGTTCGCTGGAGTGTCTGAAGAGCTTTGATAGTCTGCCTGTGAAGCCTGATCAAAGCCTTCTCAGATGGTGCATCGAGTGGTGTGTCATCTGGCAATTGTCTCCTGTTCATTTTGTCCTTGACTTCGACAGGGACTTTTTGAAAAATTGTCTCAAGATTTCTGTAGAGTGGATGATTGGGACCTATTGCAGCTGATGCTGCCTGTAGTGACTCCAGAATATCATCAACACTCTCCTCAGCCTCACTCTTCTCCAAATATAATTTTGACGCTTTGAAGTAGCTGTATTGAAGCTTGTAGGGCAGTTTACTGGAGTTCCAGAGGGCCCTGGGCACCTCCACCAGGGCATAACCGAGAAGTAGAACGAGGAGAAATAATCCCCAGGTATTGGAGGCTGACGAGGCGATGGCCTTCAATTTCTGACCGTCCAAATTCTGGCCTGGCTTGAGGGCTATGTAAATCAACAAAATTCCGCATATGAAGAGATAACTTCCGTAGTAAATTGCGTTATCGATTAGAGCCGATTTGAGCTTTCCTCGGACGGTGAAATCACCGGCTTTTATGTAGGATTGCATCAGCGGAAGAATCAGCCAGGTTAAGCATTGAGAAGTCCAGTAAACTATTCTCCATAAGTTGGGTAATACGTTGTCTGGGACACTTGACCAGGGCTTCTGGCATGGAGTTGATGGACCTGTGCCGTTTGGCTCGAGACTCTGGATTGTGGCATTCACTATTGGGTATTGCTCCATGCATTGTCGATAGACAGTCTGCAACAGTAATTATTCGGAGAAATAAGAAAATGAGGGGAGGGGAAGTGATTGGATCGGATTGGATTTATTGAAATTTGGGAATCTACAAAACTACAGATGGAAATTTACATTCAACAACTCCGACATTGAATTCCTCTTGGGACCTGGTCTCATTCTTTCTCGAGAGATTCTAAATTGAAATTGTTGTTCACCAAATTTGATTATTTTTAACATTTCTCACAAACAAAATGAATTTCTTGCTACGACAACAATAGGGATAACTCACTGAAGAAACATCCAGAGGTAGCACGAAGATAATCAATAACGAGAAGTACCAGGCGACGAGCACCGACAATGTCACGACAATATGATTCCTAAATACATTGCCATATCTGTAGAGTAGAGTCGCAGCCAGACAAAAGGTCAGGACAATTTCCGTAACTAGAGGACCCACGCTCATTTTCAAATTCCTTTGACTAGTTTCAATACCATTGAACAACTCAATTGCATTTACTTGTCTTTAGTCTCTGTGCTCTGGTCAATTTCACGATTAGCTTTTATCTTCTCATTGGCATCCTTTTGCATTTTCTCCAATTTCTCAAGTGACACTGACTTCAGTGGAAGTAATTTTGGTTTACACAGGATGTACTCGAGTATTTCTGTTTCATACAGAAATGCCTGTTGGGGTATTATTACGTCGATTGAAGCATTGGGTGGACTCTCAAGTTCAGGCATCTTATTCGAATGTCAGGCCAGTCTGGAAGCACAGGAAATGAGAGAATTAATTTTTTGATTATGTGGAGCTCATTTCGTCACCGGGACTGATGTAATTATGGATAAATGTGTACCTGATATGCACAATATACCCCACAATTTATATGTGCAGATGGTTTGTCTCCATGTTATCCTGTAATCGGGTCAAAAAGTACATTCTCGTAGATGAGTTGATAATTAATGCCCTTTATCTTGCCATTGATGTCCTCAATTTCTTATTTGTAACCCTTTGTGACACAAAATTCGTATATTGACAGGCCACGACGTCACGCCTAATATCTGAGAAGATGTCTGCTAACCACTCCTATATAACACTGTCCCCACTACTCCAACCATTCTCACACTTCAGTTGGTAAAAGTGAAATTCTACTTTTTCAGTCTTCACTCCATACTCTATTCTCGGTTTTTAAAGACGTACGTTACATCTGGGCGTATTATCGAGCTTTGTTTATCGTATTTACATAAAATTTGACTTGTATTTTCGGCTGCTAAATACGTAAAAAGCTTGTTGGAATCTCGTAAAATGTCGTTCGTCTCGCCATTGCCCAGCCAACAGTTCCTGTGGGATGTCTTCCGGAGGTATGTACGGCTATTTGTGAGGTGTTATGATCCTAAAAATCATTCATAACCTCGAGAGATCAATTGACGTGGTTTTCCGTGAATGACAATTGCAGAATGACGTGGACGTCATGATTTTTTGGTTCACTAACTTGGTAGGCTCCTCCTGTTAACGATCCATTGATTTTCATAATAACTTTATGCCTGAATTCTCTAACTGTGGATAAATAACGACAGAATGAACTGAGAAAATCAATGGTAATGATCATTGCATGACAAGCTGAAAAATTCTCGTCAGAATTCAATCGATGGGCCGAAAATTCCAATGAATTCCAGGGGTGGATTAGAGTGGGTGTGCATCATCTGAAATCATTGCTAAAAATGATTCCTTCCCCAATGAATTATCTTTTGTAGTACATGAAAGTCTGAAATTCCAGTAATTTCTCAATTTTCCAATTTTCATTGCTAATTATATAGAATATCACGACCCCTGGAGGCATAATGCAATGAGTCATCATTTCACGATGCTTTCAGAATCCCAAGATTCTGAGTTTAAGAATAAAAAATTGGGCATTACTTTTGTGACGTTGAAGGATAGATTGTCCTCTGCATTAATTCAGGAGAATCTAACGAAGTGAGTAGTGCCCTTGCACTAGTCACTCATGCCAGGAGTTCTCTCATTCTCACTGGGGCCTGGGATTCAGGGAATGGTGGGATAATTAATAATGGTGGGCCTTCCAAGTTGTAGTTGTGACAAACACTTGGTATAACTGATGGAAACTGATGAACTACTGACCCAAAATACATTTAAGTCTTCAATGACTCCTTCAATACTTTTTTTATTGCATTATTGAAAACCTGAAATTTCCACTGGACTTGGATTTTTCGGGTAATTACTACAATTTCCTAGCAGATCGGCAACAATTGAAGTGGAATAGTATATTTCAGCAGGTGCGGGCTTTGCAGCATGAGCCGTAGGCGAGTGATGTAACCACACACGTTGAGAACGAAATTTCCCAACGACTCCTGAACATAATTTTAGGCCATGCGGCCTGGAACCAGCTGAATTAGGCACAAGGCGCGAGCGCCGAGTGCGCAATCAGCCGGTTTCAGGCAGGAGTGGCATAAATATTCTTTCATGTATTGCAGTGTTGACAAGGATCACTCTGGAGCAATCAGCGCTGATGAACTGCAGCAGGCGCTATCCAATGGCACCTGGACACCATTCAATCCTGAGACAGTGCGCCTCATGATAGGTAATAAAACGATTATTCTGTTATCAAGAGGATGGGGTCGGATGTTGACTTGGACCAGAGAAAACGCATGATAAGAATGTCAGTAAATAGGGCTATCAGGTGGATGATGCACTGGGAAAGCATTCATGTAGACGTCTTATATCAACAAGGGCATGAATCGAAAATTGACAAGAAAATATTATCTTACACTGGGAAAACAAAATGTTTTCTCAGAAAATTTTGTACTCATTTCAAAGACAGATAATTTTTTTATAACCAAAATGTGATTTCTCAAATCAGCTCAAGTGGGTTAGATTTATTAAATAGTTTTCTAGTTTGAAGTGCAATAATTTCAGTGCCAAAACCGTTGACTTGGTTTGACGAGCCTCTTTCTTGCTGTCAATCAATTATTTTTCAGTCTTTGACGACTGATAAATAATCATTAAATTAATTATTGATAAGAGAGTTTTCTTTCTCTACGTCAGATCATTTCCTTTGCAATTTTTGAGACATCAGTTTCTTGACAAATTAAAAAATGTTTTTTTTTCCTCTCAGTGTAAGCAAAAGTATTAATTACGATATTCTTCATGATAACGATACTCAAAGTATTTTCCCTGGTTCTTGTTCTGTTTCTGCTTGACCAGGTATGTTTGACACTGACAAAAGTGTTCCCAATGAAACAGGTATGTTCGACAAGAGTCAGAATGGAACAGTGAGCTTTGAAGAGTTTGGAGCCCTCTGGAAATACGTGACAGACTGGCAGAATTGTTTCAAATCATTCGATAAAGACAACAGCGGAAATATCGATCGTCATGAGCTGAAGACAGCACTCACGAATTTTGGATATCGCTTGTCAGAGTGCCTCATTGACATGCTCATTAGGAAGTACGATCGGTTGGGGAGGGGCACTATTTACTTCGATGATTTTATTCAATGCTGCATTGTACTTTATGTGAGTACGAACATTAATTTATTTATCGTTCGGACGTTATGATTGTCATTGCTGACGAATTCTCCGCTGATTTCATCGATTGCTCGGGTGACTTTCGGATCAATATCCCAAGATCCCTATATATATAATAAGATCCCTATATAATAATAAGAATAATATATCTAGAAAAATTCTCGTCAATTTTATTTTATTGTTGAATGATTGCAATTACTTTTTTGATAATTTTTCTTCAGCAAATGAATTTTTATGGACTTATTCATATATTTTTGTATTTTATCAGAACCTGATTAACTGTTCGTCAGGTAAAATTAATTATTTATTTATAAACAGTAATGTAAAACCACTCCGATATTGCAAAATGTAGCTTTGATGATTGACATTAGGTAATGATTATCATTAAATCATTGAAATGAAAAATATTGTTCATAATTCGTGAAAAAAGTGGTTTCTGACTCGTGGGATTATATGATTCGCCTTCGGCTCGTGATATGAACTTCTCACTCGCCAAAAACTAATTTATAACTGCTCTTAAACAATTGAATTGAGAGATTTCAGTTCTGCTGTCAGCTGTTGACCTACATCAAATTTATTACTGTTGATGACAACTAATGAACCTGTACCTATTTCAGACACTAACGTCAGCCTTCCGAAAATTTGATACCGATCAGGATGGAGTCATCACAATTCACTACGAACAATTTTTGAGTATGGTCTTCTCTTTAAAAATCTAGCTGATATCCACTCCATAAGTTGATGAGGACAACCAAACTATACAGGAGGAAAAACTGTCAAGATATTCGATTCAATCGCACCTGGTGGGTGAAATGACATGTAACACGCGATCAATTCAATGGTCTCGGTCGTCAACTGTTTTTCTTATGCACATTCCCATTTTTTCTTATACAATATCTACGAAATTGAACAGTCGTCTTGCGATTAATTCATGAATGGAAATATTATGCAATATGTTTCTCCTCTACGTGAGTTGCCAAATTTGATTAAGACTTGCCGAGTATTATATGAGTAATTATATACTAGAATGATAAAAAGGAAAAATAAAAAAAATAGCGTATTCTGGAAGGAAATGTCATCATTTACTCATGGAAAATGGGAGTTTAATGTTGAATGTACAATTTCTAAGCTATTTGAAGAGGGGGTGACGTGGAGACTCCGATGTAATTAGTGTTTTATATGTTCTAATTGTGCGAAAGTCAATTTATTCAGACTAAATCAAAATATCGTGATATTCAGGGGCTGCTAAACTCATGATATTTCGTGTGAACTCGGCTACGAATTTTTTAAATTACTTTATTGACTGAAAAAAGACACGTTTGCCGACAAATTTTTATTTAATTAAAAAAATTGCAAATTGCAAATTGCAAATGCCTGAGGATAAGATATCTGGTGCTGAGTATTTCAATAGGGCCCGGGATTGAATAATTTCTGCCGTCAAAGTAGGCTTAGTTATTCTAAAAAATTCTAATTTTCTTAACAAACAAAATATCTGACTCTGGCACTATTTTTTTTTTTTTGTTATTTTATTAGCGGAATATGGATTGCTACCGGAAATTGTTTCGTTTTTGCTTGTCAATACTCTGAAAAAAATTCTTGAATAGATTGATAATAATCATGTCGTAAGGATCCAGTTCGGGAAATATATATTTTTGTACTGACTTCCGATTGTGAGATATATTTTGCTACTGCAAAGGCACTGTTGCATAACAACTACAGATGAATACTATTTAATAGTTCAGAACGCGGAAATAGTATTTGAAATAAATATTTCAAATAGTCCACTTGAAAAAAAAAAAAAAAAATCTCGACCATCGAATAAAATATAAATGAAACATTCTACATAAATTAATGAAACTAATGACGATTAATTATTGAATAATTAATTGGTGAATTATTTTAAGTAGTATTTCCTCGGTCTAACATATTCTATTGCAAATTGTAAATTGTCAGAAAAAATTGAACTGCTTTAAATAGTATTTTATCAGGCTCTTGCTAATTGTAAGTATTGTATTGTTGAATGCAGAGTCATTATTTATGTTCGATATTCGTTTGTGTTGAATGAAACAATTTCAATTCTGGAAATTGTCGGTTAACAATGTTTTCGGTTCGAGCAAGACTTGTCAGGGGAAATGTTTTTCTTCCTCTCAGCGAGAAAAATATTCGCAAACAAGTCCCCGCCGATCCAAAAGAGACTAGAATAATAAGTTTTGCGCAGAAAATCGCAGACTAATTTTGCCTCTCAATTATCCAATAGTCGATGATAAAAAAGAAAGAAGTGGTGGAGTCCGTTCTACGACTGTAACATAGAAACGAGAAATTTTTTAATAGCCTTTACTTAATGAGAGATATTTTACTGAGCCTTTTTACTGAAGAGGGGCCACCCAGGGAATTGATTTTAGCTCGAACGATCTGCCGCTTGTGTTAACAATTAAATATATTGTCTTCAAAATCTTTCGCGACAATTTCAACTGCTAATGTTTGTTAATGTTTATATTATCCTGGAAATTATCAACTTGTGATTTTTTAAATTCAAACAACACTTGTTGAACATGTTCTCTTTGCTTTTGAAGCAGCTCCCATCGTGAAATTGTTTTTCACTGTACGAGCCGCAATTACAGACAAATTTAATGCAAAAATGAAGATGTGGCTGAGTTTACATTGAATGCAAACTACATTTCAATCACTGTCAACCATTGTTACTCAAATAGATCAACAATTTAAAGATTTTTGATGGATCAAATTTACTGCAACTATATTTTCTACTCTCTAATTCATGTCCATATGTACAATAGTTGTGTGTAAAAATGAAGAGAGAAATATAAATAACACATCTTGGACTAAATTTATTGCTCAGTTTTTATCCTTAACAATCCTTATAAAAAAAAATCGATATTTAGGTTTATTTCAGTTTGACAATTTCGTTTCGTAGAATATTTTCTATCCGAATTCGTGAAAATAATATATAAACAAATATATTTGAGGGTATCTCTTATATGCTTAATAATCCAAAAATACATTTACTTCAAGAAAATTATGAAAATAAAAAAAAATCTAGATATAGGGGAGACCCGGGCAAAAGGGAACGCCTTAATTTTCCAAAGGTTATATAAATAATTTTTTTTTTTGGGATTTATTTCTTTTTTAGCCTGAAAAGCATAATGCAAACAAAATTATAACTAATTCGTCATTATTTAGTCCGTACGGGTAAAATGGAAGACTCAAAAATTTGAAAAAATCCCGAACATTACGTGTATCTCCATTACCTCTTTGTAGTGTACGCCATTTTACATTAAAATCGTTATTATCAATTTTTGGTGTTAATATCGTTTTTATTTTGGAACAGATTTATAATTGTTGAAAAGAACATTTTAGTTGTTATTTTTTATATTCTCTTAGTCTCCTAGCTGTCAAGCTGTCTGGCACAGAGTAGATCGTAAAAAAAATGAAAAAATTTGGCTGTTCCTTTTACAGGCCCCCCCCCCCCCCACCGATATTTTTCATTCCAATCATTTCTGAATATGTAATTTGCCTACATAATTTGAAGATAACATAAAAAAATCCATAAATACATAAATTTTATGTACAATTACAGTATCAACTTTGAGTCGAAGATAATGACAACCGTTTTTCTCTTTTTAAGTAGCATTTACAGGGAAATTCGTTGATTACAATGAGATACGTCTTATCCACTCTAATTAAGGAATTCCAGAAATTCATAAAAAATAGTGAAATAGTTAAAACTGGCTTGAATAGTTCGTCCACATTCCTCTGGACTGTCAGTGAAGCTAAACTCGTCATTTAGTCGCAGAAATTCGTTTAATTACCCAATCGATTAGAAATAAGCGTCACAAATTAGTACCGGAGCGTGCGGACTGTGTGGGATGTGAAACTGAAAAGAGACGAAAAACAATATATAACAGTGGAAACGAAGAGCGGAGAAGAGGAGCTCTGAATTGAAGCTATGTATACTAATTTGTTGGGCAGGGACTCGGCAGCCGAGTAACTCCGCCTTCTATTTGCCTGCCAAGTCAAGAGCCACATGACTCACATAGAGAATGAGGAGAATACCATTTTATTGTCCTGTCAGAAAAAAAAAGTTTGATGTTCATCGATAGCTGTTTCTCCTCCTCCTTAACTCAATCACTTCCCGGGCCACCATTGATTATTCCTGGCCCCCCTCAGTCTCATTAATTTCTCATTACGTCCTCGGGGTTGTTAAAAATTTTGTTCAACACCTGATTGAATTTTTCTCTGAGGAAAAAAGTCAGCTGATTTGTTATTTATGCTAGAAGCCCCGCCTCGACATCCGCGCGTCTGGTCCTCGCTGCCCGGCAGGGCAATTTGCCAAGCGGCCTGCTCGAGCAACCGGTGCGAGGCCAAGAAAATTTCACTCCTCGAGTGTGGGTGGTTTTCTACAATGTAGGAGGGACCCACCACGAAAACCACACCTTTGGTGTCTAAAGATTTCGTGGTTGGATAGCCAGCCTCCGCCGAGGGAGAATAGAAAACCGAGAAAAAAAAGGCGAAGAAGGAGTAGAAGAGCAAGAAGATGATGCATTGGAGGGATGAAGTGAGAGGTGGGAGACGCCGGAGTGTGTAAATAAAAGGGAGGAGAGGAAAAAAAAATATGGGGAGAAAAAAAAGTGATTCAAGAGAGGAGTGGAAAAACGAAATGATGAGCCGTTGATAAGTCAAACCAGTCACTCCGAGTAAAGCACTTGTGTCCGTCGGTGCTCTCATAGGATCATCTCTCTTTTTCCATTCGTCTCCATCGTTTGTGACTGTAGCATTTTGCTCTGCATAAGAAAACGGGGGGGGATTTTGGTCTCTGTCAGCGATCGGATAGCGAGGTGAAGACACCGGCTGTTGGCGAGTGTTCGGTTGCGCGACGATGCACCAAATCGTCAGGATATTCGGTCAACTCCCTGGCACCCAGTGAATATCAAGTGTGATTATACAAGACACTTTGAATTACGATTAGTATAATATGCTATTTTCACTTCAGTGACAGTGGGCCATGATTACTGCTGTAATTTTGGTGAATTTATAGGTGTGATATTGTTGTGAAGTGAATTGTCAGATCGATTCAGGCAGTGATCTCGTGAAAATTGAGATTTATTAGGCTACCTTGATGATGGATATCCAACACGATCAGAGACACAGTATTTCCACTGACTGCTGTTATCAACAGTGGCCAATTCATCATGGACATCATTCGCAGCCAATATCGACGATTCCCTCGCCCATGCAACAAATGGAAGGTAAATTTTTCTACTCCATATTTTTTTATCATTAGGAGTTCCTCACAAATAACAGAAAGTGACTGGCATGGCAGGACATTTAGTCGTACATCAAGGAATAGTCAATACGTGCGTATTTCCTTATTTTTGACAATGGAGTTGAAAGACTTTTGTCATTTTTTTGAGGATTTTTTAAACCGCGGAGAGAGCGGCTGTCTCCACTCAAAAAAATATTTTTTGCAAAGTAGGTTTTTAATTTTGTACAGAAATTGGCTCAACAAATGTCCAAAAAATAATATTTTAATCTGAGTAGAAGAAACCTCTCGTCACGAAAATGAATTCCCGTTCGAAAAATGAGAGGCCACGGTTTTTTCAATGTTTTGCAAAATTATATTAATTAATCCCTCAGAATACTTCATTTTTTGCAATGAAACTCCTCCATCGACTCAATAATTGCTTTATACAGTCAATGAAGTAATTCCATTACAAAAAATTTATAATTATGGGAAGAGCGAAAATTGCCAAATTTTCTGCTGTCCCTGGGCTTTCGTTTCCGCTTAATTTGCGAAAGCCCATTCTGGGGATAAATAAATTATCTTCAGTACAAACTGCCTTGGAGAAAGTTTTTCTTTTCCCAGTGTCAGCTGTCATTTTCTTCTTAATTTTCGAGTCATAATTTTCTTGACAGACGTGCAGACGTTTTTCTCATTAACAAAAATTCTCTCGGTTGGACAGAGGAAGAACTGAAGAAGAGCCGAAAGCCGGACTTCGACGGCCGGTAATTGATAAAAGAAAAATAAGAAAATTAGTCAATACCGATTGGATCATTCCAATAAACCTCCATTTTAATCACAATTTTCCTTGAGAGAGTTCACGCCGAGGAAAAATATAATTTTATCCAGCATCTGTTTTACACAATCAAATGCCCGATATTCCGGCAGTTGGATCAATTTTCAATTCATGTCAGAAGAATATTTGATTGGTAAAATGATATTTTTTCTCAGTGCAGTTGCTCAAGTGATCCAATTTTAAACCGTCCTAAACGCATTCTTCTTTTAGCCGACCGAGTTCCCTTTTATTCCGCCAAGTTGAGATGCACTTAGCGCAAGATTTCAGAGGTTTTCTTTGCATTGTTCAACGATACTTTGAATATCTCCGCACA
Source organism: Psyttalia concolor (assembly GCA_030522845.1). Classification (NCBI taxonomy): domain Eukaryota; kingdom Metazoa; phylum Arthropoda; class Insecta; order Hymenoptera; family Braconidae; genus Psyttalia; species Psyttalia concolor. Next base: position 24,909 of record JAPYZM010000589.1, read on the forward strand.
TTCGGGAATCTCTACGGGAAATATTTTTTTTCCAGCGTGTCTAGAGACCGCCGGACGCGTTAAAAACTCGAAAAGTCCCGAGGGATCAGCCGTAATTTCAACTTCTGCAACACCGGAAATTACACGCAATGACAATAACAATAATCACAGGAGTGACGAAGTTGTGGGAAGTTCGACAGGCTCAGCGGAGGAAAATCGCTCGAAACGGCCACTTCATCCGGCACTCGCTGGCGCCGGCGCCGGGCTCGAGGCGAGACCTCTTTGGGAAGAGTTTCATCAGCTTGGGACGGAGATGATTGTTACCAAAGCTGGACGGAGAATGTTTCCTACCTTTCAGGTGACCACTACAATCAGAAATTATTAATTATAATGGAGTAGTTGTCAATTCGAGAGGTAATGAGTTCGCGCAAGTCGAGAGGATTTGACGAATATCGAATGACCAATTTCTATTTACAAGCATTTTTTTTTTTTAAGTAGAATTTTGAAGAAGAATTTAATAAAAATACAATATATTTTACCTCATTCGTTCCCTTTAATTCATAAATAACAATTACTTTACGATGGTATATATCTCACGAAAAAAAATCGTAAAAAAATTGACAAAATTTGTGCTTGAAATTTTCGGTCTTCTAAAAAAATCTATATTACCATAAAATGTCCACATAATCAAATTAAAATATTGAAATATTGCAAAATACTTTCAATATTCCATAAATTCTGTAGCAAAGTGGTAGAACGTGATTTTTCTTGTTACTAATGTATTAACCTAAATGTGGTTATTTACAATCGATTGGTTGCATTGTACATAATATGTAATTTCTTCGATTCTGATCTTATTCGTTCTAAGAGTGAGTCTATGGTCTTGGGCATTTTATTTTAATCAAATTGTTGACCATTTCTTCTCTTCCTGATTGAGATTGCGGACATTCCCAGAGAATAGGGTTGATGTCTTGAGACTCAGCGCCACAGATGCACTCCTTGCTTTTCCAGAGATTTATTCAGGTGATAGTGATTAGATCTTGCTCTGTTCACCCATACGACAAGATCTCTAGGTAGTTTTTTCCCATGATACCAAGGACGTACAGTATTTTTCCAATAATTTTTAAAGTAGTACTGTCCTTTGCTTTTTTCTTTGGGTTTTCGTCATGAGGCTCTGACTGTACTTTGATGAAATTACATGTTCTCGCAAAACTGTCCGACTTGTACAAGGCTTTGAAATCAGTAGCTGGGACCAGGAATTCACGGGGGGTAGAACGAGATTAGTATATTATGCAACATGTGCGTAATGGTGTTTTTGGCTCGTGGAAGGTTGTAACACGAGCCGAAGGCGAGCCAAAAAACACCATTACGCACCAGTTCCATACAATATTTTATGTCATTGTGTCCGTACTCCACGATTTAACCGGGCGAAGTGAGGTTAGAATCGCGTGATTACGGGCACCTATGGCATAAAAGTGTATTATTCCGAGCTTCATAAAACGCGGAGTAACTCAATAAGGAGCGGTTTTAGGAGATCATGTCACAAGACCATTTTTGTAGCTGATCAATTTTGCAAGAAAAAAATTATTCTGCTAATTTCTCCTAACATTATTCCTTACTGAGATAATTCACGTTGTTAAAAAATATGTAGAATGCGTTTATCTCGTTTTACTCCTTGGCGACAGAATTGATGAGTTGGTGGAGTACTAACGATTGATTGTCTCATTGAAACTGTTTAGTGTCGACTATTCGGCCTAGAACCAAATACAGACTACCTCCTCGTCATGGATTTCGTCCCCTGCGACGACAAGAGGTACAGATATGCATTTCACAGCAGTGCATGGGTGGTCGCCGGCCGGGCGGATCCTGTGTCTCCCCCGAGGATTCACGTGCATCCTGACAGTCCGGCGAATGGTGCCCACTGGATGAAACAGCCCGTGACATTCGACAAACTCAAGTTAACGAATAATCAGCTGGACGACAATGGACACGTGAGTAAATCTAATCAATATCAATCGTAAAAGAATCGTCTGACCACTTTTCAGTGAAAATTGTCGTTCCGTTTGGTAATAAATCGTCAACAAATTTAAGCAGTTGTTCATTTCTGAGAAGTTGAATCATTTTTTCGCGGATAACTTCCTAATTTTTATTAAGCAATCAATCGAAAATTGCGTAAGCGTCCAGATAACTTTTAGTAAATTGTCGATAAATTAAAACGTCAAATATTCTTCTGACAGGAATTTTAAGTGGATTTACCGGAGAAATTTCAGGAAATTGACTGCAGAAAATAAATTTGTTTGTCAAAATAATAAATTCTCCTGTCAGCGCGGGTAGATTTGTAAAAATATATCGATCCCTGCGGTATTAAAATTCGCTGAGTTTGAAAAATCTGAGTCCCAGATTTTCCGCGGACAAATATTCCGCTTGTCGAATGAGAGAACAATCCTCAGTTTTCATGAGGCGAAATAAATAAATAAATAAAACCAGGGAAAAACTAACTATTTCCGAAATGAAATAAATAGTGAGAGTGCAACGAGAGATGGGACATAAAATGCGTCGTGTGTATATAATACTCTCGGTTCCACGTGTTTGTCGTTTCGGACGAGTTCCCCTTAATTGACCTGAGATACGAGCCCGCTCCGAACCCCTTCGAGAAAATTATTGTAATGTTCTCTCGCGTCTCGGCCTCTGCCATATTTTCTGGTAAAATAAAAAATTATAGAAATGATTTTTCACAGCATTCTATTCGCCAATAGTTACGATGAGAGACTAGGGCGCATCAGTTTGCGTTGAAATCCCTCAAAATGGCATGTGCAGACTAGAGAAAACATGAATAATGCTGTCGTAAACATTTGGTGTGGATACAAAGAAAATGTATACGATTGTGACATTTACAGCTAACGAAGGCGAGCGAGGAATTTAGCGAGTGTCAGCACAGCCTCGATAGCCATTCTCCACTAACCCATTTGTTAAATTCAATCGACAATGAAAGGAAAAAAAATATCATACCAACAATGACAAATAATAAAAAGGAGAGTAATATTGCACTCATTGATGACGTTCGTTATCACTTTTAATTGGCATATGCAGGCGCCATGAGGGGAATGAAAGGAATTTCGGAAATTCCGAGCGTTCAGACGGAACAAATTTATTTGAATTTCTTTCCTTACTCTTTTACTCTGTTTTTGTCACGTGAGGATGAAAAATGTGCTCGTATGCTTAAAGCCCACTCAATCCAGCCGTGAAACGCCGCGAGAAAAAAACGAGAGATGAAATTTCGTCCTTAATTGACGCACCAGATCACTGAGTATCCGCCGATTCTCGAGAATGAACACATCGGCAGGGCACATTAATTGTTTGAATGGCTTTCACGCCTTCGCTTTTTCAGATACTGACAAATTTTTTGATTAAAAGATTTTCCTCGTGATTCCGAGAATAAAGTGAATTTTTATTTTCGGCAAACGGTCAAGTTTTACGGAAGATACACTAGGTTTTAGTCGTTGGGCGGTTAGGCTGCGCGCGGCTGTAACCGTCTGAACCCGCCAAGACCGCCAAATTGTCAAAAACTGCCATATCTTCCCCGAAAATTGACCGATTTTCAAAAATGAAAATTCGTTGTGTTCCTAAAATTATGACGAATATTTTTCAACTCAAACATTTTCCGATATTTTTAAAAGCGAACTCTTCAAAACTCATTTAAACAATTGATTTGCCGATAATTATTGAGTATCAAATTTACAAATAACAAATATTTTTAAGAAATAATAATTTAATGTAAAAAGAGAGAATATCCAAGTTTTAATGGTTGACAAGAGTCTCGCACCCTTTGCTCCTCGCGTATCAACAGGGGAAGGAAGTAGGAGATATAATTTTCTTCAAACTTGGAAAATACTTTTCACGGACCACACGAAATAAAAACACGAGCTGCGGGATGTCCCTTTCACTCGAAAATTTCCAAAGTTTGTTCATGAGATTCACCAAACGACCTACCACGTGTGTAGGAGGAGAGTCTTTGGAAGCACGTGTGCTTGAGAGGGTGTCGTATTGCTTTGGGATATCTTAGTCGTACAACACTTGGGGCATCATGGAGGGTTCGTCTTCGGAGGGTTCACTTTTTACACTAATTAGTCACTGGGACGCTTCAGCCTGTCAAACATCGTGGCCGCCTCCTGTGGTTTCTCTTCCTCCTCATCTGTGCTCTCTCCTTATTCATCTTGGTTTTTTTTTTATTTTCTGTTTTTTTTTTTTTTTTTTTTTTTTTTTTTTTTTTTTTTTTTTCACT
>JAPYZM010000590.1:0-41891 GCA_030522845.1 Psyttalia concolor
TCTTGTAAACTATTGCATCATCTCACTTCGGCGATCCTGTCAAAGCAGGGGTGCGATCTCGAGGGCACCGTGAAAATCTATTCTGTACTTTCAAAAAAAATCGGAAGGGGGCAAATACAAACCGGCAACGGCAAACGCAATGAGAGTAAAAGAGATAACGACTAACGCCGACCGGTGGAACGTGAAAGTACACTAAAGTGCCCTCGAGATACCACCCCAGATCTTTGTAAAAATAAACAAAAGCAAAATCAAAAATGAAGAGAGGAAATCGCGAAGATTTCATTCCGGACAGTGATGGGAGTGAAGAGGAAGTCCTTTCTATAATTTTTCATTCTATTTTTTTTTTAGTATTTTAATTGTGTCATTTAAATTTTCTTCAGTGGGGGGCGAAGTTCCCACCCCCCCCCCCCGGGGGGGGCCTGCGGCCCCTGGACCCCGCTTTTGTGCCCCCACCCACCTCCGCCTCCTCATCGGGCCTTCGTAAAAAATAGTATACGTCATACGGACCGTCGGTTTGCGATTCGTGTGAATTAGCAGCCCTCGGCAATCGGTAAGGCAGTGACGAGGCTCGCCTCGTAATTCTCTTACCGACGCCTCGTGTTGCTAACTTCACACTCATCGCAAACCTCCATCTACGGTCCTTATGACATAATATACTAATTTTGTCACGACGTCTGTGGGCAGTGTTTCACGGCCACGTAGCGGCCGTGAAGTAGTGCTTTACGGACTGGGTGACAAAAATGACGCTATTGGTCTGAAATAACGATTAGAAATTTTAATTTTTTTTCAGTCGAAATTGCGGTTTCTGGGATTTTATTGGTGTCCCTATCATTTTTTCAGAACGTATCGAATTCTTTCGGATTCCGGCGATTGCTTGACAGTTTGCTCTGCCAAAGTGTCGATTAAGCTTTGTTTATAGTCTCTGTGTACGATGTTTGTAATCAATTTATTCACTTTACGCGAGAGAGATTTGAAGCGAGACAATGGTAAAATGTTAAAGTCGCGGGGTAGTACAGGGAAATTTTTCATACGATGAAAAGGTCCCAAAATATGAATAAAAACAAAGAATTACGGCAAACAAATAATTCTCTGTTTCGCTCAATTGGAATTTTTTGAGTTAATTTTTATTTTTTGAGTTACTGAAGGTATTTTTGTGATTATAAAAAGCCGCAAAATGACAATCCCAAATTTCTTTTTCTAAATTCTACCTTTAAACAGACAATTTTGCATTGATTTTTATCAAAAATTATATTATTCACGGAAAGTAGTCAGAAAATCAAAAATTGTCGTAATATCGATTAGGATAAAGCTCAAATGGCTGAGACTTGATGTAACAATTTTCTGCCAGATACTCATCCACATAAATTATGACTTATTGAATTGAAAAACAAGGCGTGAGTATCAGGGATTGGGGATTATTCGAAATTCTTATTCAGGTTGAAATATTATTTATGCTACACTGTCACGTCCGAAGCGGTCAAACTCAGATAGGGATTTTTAATTAACAATTGAAACTTTGCAATATGCCAGCTCCAAATATTTGACAGTCTCAACTTGAGTCCTTGAAATGAAACTTTCGAAGGGTTTGAAAATTGTTAGGTTTTGATGTAGAGTCCTTGCTTTATTTAAAGGGGAAATAAAAAATTAAAAATTTTACTGTCTGTGTGGCAACGTCGTGTAACATTTGTTTGCATGAATACACACACTTCCACGCCAAAGGGGCGACAGAAGTATTAGGCGGCTGCAGACGATGAGCCGCGTTGCACTCGGTGGATACCCGATACTTTCGATATAATCGATACAGGCGTCAAGCGAAGCCGCTGAGTGTTTTTTTCCATTTTTTCCCCTCCAACTCATCGTCACCTTGTCTCTTTTTTTTCAACTCACCTCCAAAGACTGAGCCAGTCACAGCAGGGGCTACAGAAAAACGATTAGTTTTTAATTTAGCGCTGGGTCCAGGCTGGTCGCACGAAATTGTGGCCACACAGTCGGGCTACCATATACCACTAGTGAGGTGGTGGAAAGTAGCGAGTATTTTCCAGCCACTACCAAAACCAATGCACTTTCCATCCTCTGAGCAAACTGTTGCGGAAAAGGGAGAAAGAGAGGAAGAATGAGTGGATGTGAATGAGAGAGAGAGGTGAGTTGAGATTCACTACGGGTGTCGCGCAGCAGGATGGTATGTTGGCTTGTGGTGTTGCTTTTGCTTTTAACTCGGGGGAAGGCCACTGTTTCGTTCCGTTTCGTTTGCCAATTGAGCTACTATATAGGATTTTCTAGTGAGCAATAACTCGAGATTCACATCTGCTCGAAATTGAGATCCTACGTTATTCAGTGATTTATCCCCAACGGTATATTTCACCTTAAAATTGAAAATAATTCATTCTGAAAAATACGATTGGAGTTCTATTAAATGCATTTTGTCATGCACATTCTGGCTCATCCTGTTGTCCGTTATAGCTGGCACAAAAAGCGAGGTATTTTCTTGAGAATTCAGAATATATTTTTCTTTTATTACGGAAAAAGGAGAATTGATGATAAAGTAAATTGGACTATAAGTTTCGCATATCTTCAATTTTATCGGTAAACCTCGTGTCCTTGGGAGGTCCTGCTGTATTATTCAGGGTCTCGACTAATTTTCATATGACGTTTATACCTTCTGTCTAGCGGTCTGCATTTGTCAATCTCCATTGCTTTATTCTATTAATCTTTGAAACCTAAAGTGCCTCACGCACTCACCTTTTATTTTATTACATAATATTTACTATAAAAATTGGATAAATCGGAAGTAAAATTATCGAAGACATTATCCACTTTACATGTTCATCTTCGAGCAACTAATTTTTGCAATGATGCAAGGATTGACAAAATAGTTCAAGATGTACGGGAATTCACTAAAAACACGTAAGTGTACTTAAAAAATCCGAGCGAAACCTTCTTTTCGGAAAATAACGAGAAACAATGTTATATACTGTTGACATTTCCTTACCTGAATGAATTAGGATACTCGGCTCATTTCAGTTGCAAATGGAAAGATGAGAACAACAGATCTCCAGTGTTCCATGAACGCGACATCGAGTTAGATTGTTTGCAACGATAGTAGTCGGCGCTGATGCCACCTGTCCTACCAATCTCAGTCTCTCACCTGATTCTTTTTTTTCTTTTCTACTCACGCTGTATCTAGAAAGGAAGAAATACCGTTTACGGATATTACACCTGTAGTTCTGTTACGCCCATGGCAAGAGGTTAGAATAAGGCAAGTGTAGCTTTTCGGACTGATGGTATGCAAGGTACAGAAAATCCCGGGGGGGGGGGGGGGGGGAGGGGAATTGTATATATATATATTTTTATGGAGGATACGCGAGCACCATGACAATAGGCGATGCGCAACGCGCCTCTTCATGGATATATGGGCACGTGCCCCGTCCACTTTGCCTCTGCTCTCGGAGTCCCTGTAAAAGGATATCTCGTTTCATCTCTTCACGACTTGCCACCTCGCATAATTTCACCGTCAACGTCTCACTTCAATTTATTCATCCAAAACCGGCATGAAAAAAAGGATGAAAAGGGAGAGTTTAAGAAGAATATAGGTAACAAAAAATATATCCATACGGAGAGAAAATTCCATTAATCTTGGTTGTTAAATTCCCAGAAAAATTATCATGTTCCTCCGTAATCAGAACGCAAACCTTCAGCAAAGTAAAAAATGGTCTGTACTTCCCCAATTGTTAGTTAAAAATTATTTGAAAATACCTTGAATGGGTGGAGTAAAAAATATTGAGCGACACATCAACAATATCTGGTATGGAACGGTAAAATTTGATGTGATATGATTTGATGTTTTTCTTATGTATCGTTATAACCGGTTCCTAAGAATACATCTCACATCGTTAAAAGCTCTAATTGAAGGAGGAACATAACTCACAGTTTCGGCACTTCTCCCCGTTGTGTTCCTTTCACAGTTATTTATTTTTTAATACAAAATTCCACTACTGAATTTAACAATCACTGCAGGACAATAGTCATAATTATTGTCCCAGTCACAGGTCTGTGGAAGTTCCGAATATTTTCGACCTCCCCGCCCACTTACGTGCTTGAATTTGGAACGAAAAATATGTTAGAGTAGTACGGTGTAAATGGTGTATTTCACTAGACGTTAATTATTTTTTATTGAGGATAAATCGAAAAATTGTGGAACTTGAGAATTTAAAGGTACTGTCATGGAAATATTCTGTTTTATGTCAAAATTGGACAAACATTCACGATTTTTTTTTGTATTATAGGGATTATAGTTATTCCTTTACCTCTTCATATAAACCCCATGAAGCAGACACTTGCGCCTCGTTTGCTGTGCCGAGCAGAGTAATTTTAATTGAATATTTCTCTCCGTGCACACATGACCACTTTATATTTTAATACATCTCATCGGAGACGCAATTTTTTCAGTTCGAACCGAGGAATTTCAAAATTAGGTGGAATGCTGGATAAAATTTGAGGGTGCATATATCAGGCTGAACTGAGGCACGAGCGTGCGGTTAATAATTGAGCGAAGAAGGCATACAGCCAAAAAAGGCAGTGAATAGAGGCGGAAAACGACAGATAGATGTATCAGAGGCATCGATACCAGATGGAGGATGAAACTCGTGCTACCACCTGTAATTTGCATGCACACCAGCACAGGTGTGCTTTTAGTAGTCTCAATTTACCTTATCCATCCAGCATCCACAATTTTTACCAAGGGAAGGGATAATAATCCTGAAATTTTGGAAATTCCACAGACGACGACTCCGAGGATGTTCGTGTTTCGGTAGTTCTAGATGGTTAAATCATCTCGGTATGCGAGGGAGATAATTCTTTTCATGAAATATTCAGAATTTCTGCAGACGGAATAATTGTCCACTGACGATAATTCTTTCTCGTTCCCCCTTCTTTTTCGTATTCAACATTCTCAGACGAGATCGGGAGCATTATGTACAATATAATCCACACATTCACCTCGTTACTGAGCTCTATAACAGAATTTTGACCCTTCCTACCGCAAGAGGACGATAATGGACGTAGAATATCGCCGCCGATACAGTGAGTGAGAGAGAGGGAAAAAAAAAGAAGGAGAGGGAGAGAGACGCGCTGACGCGAATATAATGGTGCCGGTCGGACGCGGCAATTTGGAGTTTGGCGAATGGTAACGGAAGCACACACACACACACACATACATACACACACACACACACACACACACACACCAATATCCCAGGACCACCAGTTCAGGCGATTATCCTCCAGCAGCAAGCAGCATTCTTATCCCTACACATGCAACGTGCATACAGACAAGTAGGAGTTGATGTCCTCCTCATCTTATGGCTGTCCCTCCCCGTTTTCAATCCTCATCCTTCCTCAGAGACCAAAGAAACTCATGTGTGTATTATTGTTACACTCGTGTGGGTTCCTATATCCAAAAGATTATTTTCGTTTCAAGTCAAAAGAGATTTTCAACTGGTCCGATGTGTTTTGCCCGTCGAGGTGGTCGGGGTCTTATTGCCGACTTCAGTAGCATAGGTGTGGTCGTTCCTCCTCCCCACATTGCCACCCTCACTGAGTGTGGCGTCCACCATTCTCTCTGTCTCACTCTTATTCTCTCTGTTTTTTTTCCTCCCATGGGCCCTGCTGGGACAAGGAGCTCATTTATAACGCTCACCTGGCAAACGCACAAAGAAACTGCCTTCTTTTATCCGTGCTTGCGCGCGACCCCATCTTTAATGCCCTCTATACCACCTTCTCCTTTACTCTCATTCTTTTATTTATTTATTTACCTTATTCTCTCTGAGTCTCCGGTCGTTTTCTTTTTTTGTTCATTCTTTGACTCGGAACGAGGAGTGAGATAGGCCTTGTTTTCCTTTTCACTCGTTATTTCTTCTCATGTTCTCGGACAATTTTTTTCCCCTGGTTTGTGGGGTTTGTTTGATTTTTTTTGGAGGGAGGGGGTCTGTTTTGTTGATTGGTATTCATGCCTCATCATCGGTCATTCACCTGAATAACGACAAATCCACAGATTGTAAGATTGTATTGGGCTGATGATTTTATGACATGGCTCAATTTGCTCCGTCAACGGCCTTCGGGGGTTATTGAAAGAAATTCAAGACATTCCCTGTATCCGACACCTAAATAATGCTCTCATTTTTATGATCTTTTTTTAGTTTATTGATGAATGGAGTTGGAAACGATGTAGAACATTTCAGATAGTCCAGGTAGCGGCTAATTAGAAAAATAACTCCTAAAGTTACTACTTATATATGAGGTTAAATGACGCATTGATAACTTTACTGTTTACCTGTAATATCGGCTATTCACTATATCGGCGCATATTTGCCTCGCTTTTTATTATTTTCTATTTGGGTATTGGCAAGAGAGATGAATCCAAGATACCAGTTAACTGAAGTCCAGCTATAAATCAACAGAAACATCCCTATCATTACCTTTTACGTCATTCACTTGCGCTCATATGTCGTATAGGTTTCAAATTTCATGCTATAAGTTTTTTGTTTTCATTGCGATACATCTTCTTGAGAATTTTTTAGCTATGTGTTTTTTGATTAAAGTCATGAAGCACATGTTAAAAAAAACAATTTTTTGTTAATGCAGTATAGAATACGCTTAGGAAGATGTCAAAGGTTAAATTCTAGTTCCGCAATTTATGTATATTGAAATTTTAATATACTACTGCTGTACTCGTCTAATTGTTTCCTACTCCAGGAATCATCAGATTCTCTTTCTCGAAAATGATTTGAAAAAACCTACCACTCACCCACTTAGAATTACGTGAATCGATTTTTCTCTCTCTGATTTCTCGGGAGCATCGATCGGGCCACCCGATAACTGAAAAAGAAGCCCATCACTCCCCTTAAAACGCTTGCAGTGTATATGACCCCTCTAGATCGCGAGATCTCCTGAGAAAGTGGGGAGGGGGTCATATCCATCCCTCATCAGACGTTTTTTTTTTTGAAACACTGATTATAGATTTACTTTATTTATGAATCTATTTATATTCACCTCACCTACTCGACGACGATACTTATCCCCGTAGTTTCCAGCCGTGAATTTAATATCCAAAGACTGTTCTAACAATAGCAGAAAGAATGAGGATGAAAATAAACAGGATAAATAGGATAAAAGAGTGACATATAATCCTACATCAGAACAAATCACGCGATTACATCACCATATTTTCTGATATTCATTTCAATAAACTAGGGGAGGTCTGCGGTCTTTCAAGCACTACAATCCATCATTTCATTTATTTGTGACAAAATTCTTTCTCTTTCTCATAATTGAGATTGTGGAGATTTTCGATGAATTTCGATTTGTGAGATTCATGACAGTACCCGATGAACAAAAAAGGAGGGATTTAACCGGAATGGATTTGTTTTTGAAAAATTGAATTGGAGTATTGAATGGTCCCAAATTTCGAGAATACATTTATGAATAAATTATGTGTCAACAGTATTAACAAAATGACAATATTAAATTTTGGACGATTTACCCGTATTCTCCTGAGCAACAAAACAAAACAAAAAAAGTCTCTTGTAAATTTTATATCGACAATTATTCTGTATTCAATCCTAATACCTGCTCTAACTCCCATCAAATAATATCCTGTAACGTCATGAGAATGTATGGAGCGGTATATAAAATTTCCTCTTTAATGTAAAAATCTACCCTTCTTTGATGCCTTGTTTTTGTTTGTTATGATCTTTTTTTGTTGTTCCGCGGCAGCAGTGTTTATAAGCCTGCGGGTACGTGAAGGGAAAAAAAAGTCCATTAAACTAGAAAATATTTCCTATATACCGAGCAACGATTGTGAAAAAGAAAATGATTGTGTAATTGAACAAAATGGCAATGGCATTTTTACATCAAAGAGGGGAATTTATATAGCGTTCCACATTCTTGTGACTTCACAGGAAACTATTGGATGGTATTTAGAATAGATAGGATGGGATCAGGATTTGGTTTCAATATTAAATTTATAGGACATTGTATTTTTTTGAATTTTTGATACATGTCGAAAGGCAACAACATGACAGCAACACTACATGTGACTAGTCGACTTCTCTCTTTATCTCCCCAATATTGTTACTTAGATGTTATCCGTTGTTGATTTTAATTGATTGATTGCAAGTATGGATGATAGTGAGAATGTTAGTGAAATAATAAATTAAATGTTGTCAGATGGTTTGACCTCGTTGGTCTTCTACGTACACGTTCCGGTGCAGATGCGGTACCCTAGGCCTAATTCCCCACTCGAAATTTCCTCTCAGTAATTTATAACTAATTCCACAGGCTAGGAGTTTGTTTTACGAGGACGAACAAATCTTTTCCATCACCGGAACTCGACCCTCGTGCATGGGACACTTTGTTCATGGGACCCGCGCGTTAATCACTAGACCAGAAGCGTCCTCTTTCTCAACACGGTATATGCATGCTCTTTTTGTCCTCTAAAATCAATTCGATGTAATTGGAATATTATTTTCCATGAGATTGTTGCCTCGTAGAATTCATTAATCTCCCTCTGAGTATGGAATTAAGAGGGACAGAATCATGCCTATATCCAGGGTATGGCAGTCACAGTCGATTATCTCATAGAGGATAATTTGCCTCTTGACAGGCTCACTACATTGGATAATATGAGTGCAGGCGCCATCACCAGTCTGTACCAGTCTATCTTCTATGCATCGGTGGATGCAAGTAATGGATCCGGTCGATAACACCCAAGGAGGCAAAACTACAGAATGTTATATAATTACATCAGTAGAAATACCGTCAAGTTGGCATGTGGAGAAGGCAGTAACACTGCACACGGGGTAAAGTCGTACACTCGAGTTGACTCGTTGCAACTGCACTTTGTATGCGCAAGTTGTTACTAAAGCCCGAACGAACGTGTATGCACTTTGAGAGGGGAACAAAAAAAATAAATACACACAGAGTAGGAGAGAGAGAAAGAGAGAGGTAGCTCCAGGTGGTGGCGCGTGCTGCGTCGACAGGTGGCGGGCGTTCGAAAAACTCGTTCGAGTGTCTGCATCCTTTTGGTTTTTACCTTTGCCTCTCGATACACAGACGATCGGATATAATTTGTCTCGGGAAGCTGAGGCGGGAGTTTGATGTATTCTATGGCTTGAAAAAATTGAGAAATGATTGTTCGAAGTTCGATCTGGCTTGCCACCTCATGTTTTTTTTTCAGAGGAGAAACCAAATACTGTGAAAAATGAATTTTTCATCTCAGATGGGACTACCTTTGCATCAACTCATTCATTAAATTAGGGGTTTGAAAAAATATGATAACGAGCTGCATCCATTATATATGATTACACAATTTGTATTGCCATTTTCAGGACACTCCTTGAAATTGTCAGTAAATCATGTTGGTCGGAGATATAGAAGCTTTTTCCTTCATTTTCATTTTATTCTTTAATTCTATTCGGTTTTCGTGATGATTTTACTTGATATTTGATGGGACAAATTTAATAGACTTTGAATTGCTCTTTGAATTTTCCACTTGAAATTTTGTTGGAATTGTTGAGAATAAGTCTCCAAATTGGTTCACTACACCTTCTTCTGCCGGGCATTATAGAGGTGTAAATTAATTAACAGGTAGTTCATAGAGTGAATGCTACAAAGGAGTGAAAAAGCCATAGAATGATGAAGAGATAATTGTTTATAAACAGGGACAATCACAATGATAGTAAAGAACCAGCAGAACTAGATAGAATGGAAATGAATGAAATCTTGTAAAACATAATAAAATATTATTATCATGTAGGATAGAGACAACATGATCCAAAATTGACGTCACATATAAGAGGAAGTTCCCATTCAGTTTAATTCGAAATAGAATTTAATATCAGAGTTTCGAAAATTCATACGCCATTGTCCATCAGTTTCTGAAAAGAATATTTCTGAATAAGAGATTCGTTTTTGAAAATCTTCAAATCAGAAATAATATCTTGCCTAAGTATTATTTGAGAAGGGACAGAAAAGAAAATGAAAAGTTAGAGATGAAATTTTTTTTATTCCAATAAAGTGTATTTAAAAATGTCCTAATTTATTCAATTAGTCTCTCAAAATAGTTTCGAGGCGTCAGGTGTTACAGAAATCGCAGTAATGCCCATTGAAGGTGCACAAGGGTTTATACTCAAGGGGAGGATGAGGGACATTAAATGCATTTTGTTGAAAAAAAAATATTCCCTCGTTTGGAACATCTGCCGTGGCGGGAAATAATTGCGCATATTGAATGCTTGGAAAAATGTCCTTGAACTCGTTGGTTGCCTCACCGGACAAGTCACACGTACCCACTTGAAGTTCTCCGTTTATTCCGCTGCTGAGATTGCTGTGGGGGTAATCGGGGAGGTCCACATAGAATTCTCAATATTCTCGCTCGAGTGGTTCGCTGGAATTTCAACCCCAGTTTTTCGTGCCCCTCATCTCTCTGATGGGGTCCTGATTTCACTGGAGGAGGCGCCCCCCCAACGTGACTCGCAGGGCCAGGTGGGATCCCAACTCAACTCTCCCAGAAGCTTAAAACGATTAACGGAATTAATTTATTTTATTATTTAAACTCCCCTACTCAGATGACGTAAAACATACCTGAATTAAATATTTTGAATGACGACCGATATAATACCACGAGATTGTATGCTCCAAGTTAAAGGAGGTAGAGGGAGAATATTGAATTGATGCTTATTTGAAAATATTTCGAAACCAAGAGACGACTCGGTTCCCACGGGCTCTTCTGTGACGGCACTTTGAACCGAACGTGATTCTTCTTCTTTTCTTCTCCTTTACACCAGTAGGTACACTTTTTTACTCCACCATTCTCTCTCTCATCTGCTATTCGCCGCTTTTTTTTGCATCTTTGTGGTTTTCGCTCGATCGATTCTCCTCCCCGCTCGACCCCCTTGCCATCAGCGTAGAACACAGTGGTAATTAAGAGTTCTCTGTCCAACAATTTTTATTTCATTCTATTTGTACAACCTAATCACACTGAGGTTTTACGAGATATCATGCATCATTAACTGACCTTTTTCTCTCTCATCTCCTCTCCGATATTATCAGCATTATTTAATTGGTATCTCCCTGAGAAAAAAGGAAATGACTGAGAAGGTAAAGATGAGAGAGGGAGAGAGAGGGACGGAAAGAGGGACACGTATCCGTTTAATATCCGGCGAATGTCCCCGCGGTTATTTCTATGTCGAAGACTGGAGTGGGAATGATAACGAAAAAGCGAAGGGTTCACAAATGATTCGCTTTTTCCAAACTCTCGCTCACTCACTCTCCCCCTTTTTAAGACGGAAAACCAACCTACTCCTAGTGATTGTTGCTCCTGCCATTCTGGTGGCGAACTTTCGAGGTGGATCGTGACTCGAATTATATATATTCACACATACCGATTCTCTGACAGAGTGAGTCAGAACTTGGATGCAGGGGCCAAAAAGCCAGGGAGTGAGAGATGAAAGGAGAAAGCAACAGTCAAATAAAAACAAAGTGAAAAAGAAGTACTGGGTGCAAATAAAAATAAGCGAATGAGGCAAAAAGCGCGACAATCGAGAGAACATTGAGGGCGTTTTAGTGTCCGATTCGGCTACGAAGAGGAAGGGCGAGGGGGGTGAAGAGGATGGGTTGGAAGACACTGTGAATTATAGCGGTCCGGGGGTGTAATTTGGATCTGTACGTAACTATATACGCCCAGATGAGAACGCCCCCCCTCCTCCCCCCTGCAGTATTTCTGTATATATGCCTATCTAGTGTGAAGACCCGGCAGCCACCCTCAGCCCCCTCGCCTGAGAACCATCCGACGACGATAATAGCCATTGTACGGCAGCTTGTTAACGCGGTACGTGAGCGAAGCGTATGAGAGAGAGAGAGAGAGAGAGAGAGAGAGAGAGAGAGAGAGAGAGAGAGAGAGAGAGAGAGAGAGAGAGAGAGAGAGAGAGAGAGAGAGAGAGAGGGGAGAGAGCGCCAAGAGAAGAGGCGAAGTTGACCTCAGTGTATGCCATCCTCCCTCTGTGTACATTGGTGAAAGGTGTATAGATATAGTTTGACTGTTGTATGGCGGTATTCCAGGGGGAGGTAGATGGATAGGGTGGCATTGAAAGGGTGGGAGGGCTTTGGTGGTAGGTGTTATGCCTGTGGTTGATTTATACATGTATTTGAGTGTCGAGAATTAGCGCCCCGGGGGGGCAAGAAGACCGATGCATCTAGCCGCATCCATGATGTGAACCTGTATCCCTCTTTTTTCGGATGCACATGATTAAAACACGTAGTCTAATTGGGTTTTACCGAGAAAGGGTTGGTGGTGTGCTCGAAATTCATATTGACAGCATATGAGTCATTTTCGGAGGACGAACATTGAGTTTAATGTAGGAAAGGCAGGAGAATAATTTAATTTCCAATTTCAGGGAGGGTTACAGTGCATTTCAAGATTCTTAGTAGCTGGTCGATGAAATTCTTTTAATTTATTGGAATTGGAATTGTATATATAGTGAATGTATTTTTTACTTACTAAAAAATGTAACTATCGTTGTGCTTGGTGAGGTGTTAAATTTCGTACAGATCATTTTAAAAAACCGTATCACGGGAAATAATTAACCAACCGAAGTGATGATTTTTTTATTTACTTACCGGTGACCTGAAGAAAAAACTTCTCATATGACTCAGCGATGTAAAAAATCAGGGCAAACATTATATTATAAATTAAAAAAAGGGACGGAAACTTAGTGCAGGTATGTTCATGAATGGAGCCGCTTTTCCTGGCGTTTTTCCTGGTGCGCAGTGGTACGCCGGATATCCGGCGCGCTGACCGAATAGTAATACCCGCTGGACACTTGTCACCACTCGTGTATACTCCACCTTTTTCCACCTCCTGTCGATCCAGCCCAGTGCATTGCACACTCGACTCACCGCTGTACTTATGCCCACCACGATTATACTCACGCCCGACTACCCCTTTGTAGAATCGGCAGTTCACAGATGTCTCCTGATCACGCAGGACGGTGGGCACATATATAGAGAACAGAGGTATATGTAACTATGCATCTACTGACGCGTGCAATCGACCTGATAGAGATGTCAATATAATGCAGTGGGGGAGGTAGCTGGGAGGCGACGCCGAGGACGGCTGTAGTATTGGGCTTTGGTTGGACGAAATTGCAGGACGTGTCAAGGCGCTTCTATTCACCGGTAACCGGATGCTTCGGCATCCATTGTGAAGGAAGAAGGATGAAGCAGTAAGAGAAACAATTCGAGTGGTGACTCTGTGTCACGCGAGAGCTTCTGTCGAGCTCGAGGTTTATGGGACGTATGTTGCTGAAAGGTTGCGCTTGTTATTAACGTCACCCTGTAATTTTCTTATGGTTAATTGAATACGATGGGAGAGTTGATACCGACGATTTTCACTGAGCAAGTTGTACTTTGATGCATGAGAGAAAATATTGATAGATCTCACACCGAAGAGAGAAACAACTGTTCATTAGTACCTAACGACTTTTAGGGATAGCTCACTCGTGAAAAGTTTGAAAAATAGTTACTCCAAACACCTTTATGGGTACTTGAGTGGAGTACAAGGGTTGCGGATTACGTAGAAAAAATACTGGAGAAATGGTTTGGGGAAGGATTTTGGTAGTGGTCACAGGCATCAATCATTGTAGTGAAAAGCATCTCGCAATATATACAAAAAGTTCCCGGTAAGTAACCAGCAAATAACAAATAACACTGGTAAATGCTGAATTTCGTCAACTCAACACAGAAACTCGACGTATGACATTTCAATATGCCGTATGAAATTCATAAGCCCACGTACTACCTGGATGTTGAATTTGTTTGTGTTGAGTTTGTCTCTGTTGTTGAATCTTGAATTGTCGCGTGTTATTTAGACCGGTATAGTGATAATTGTACTTGCGACCAATCCGGAGGTACGTTTCATTAGTTGCCACGTACTTACTGCATAATACTTGTATCCAGGTCGTTCGTGTATTTAATGAAATTTTTATGCAGCTTGATGAAAAAGTATATTTCGTTGCTAGGCCGGGGAAAAACTTTTAGCGGATATGAAATTTGCATATGTTACAATGGGGATTTTTAGCGTGTGGCACACATTTTTTTATAGTGATTTTCACATTTCTGAATTTGGGAAGTACGCAATATGAATTCGCAGACGGAAAAGTGGAAGCAGCAGTCCAAAAAAGGTTTTTGACCATATGACGAACAATATTTTTATTTTATAAAATCTTCATGTAGGCTATTACGAATTGATGATTCTCGATGCTAAACTCAGCGGAAAAGCCCTTCTGCACGATACTAATCCATCAGTTTCGCTATGAAAAAGTGGTAGTTTTTTTGTGCAAGAAACGAGATGGCTTAATCCCAATAATTTGGAAACAAAGGCGGACATTTTTATGGATTTATTCAAAGAGACACGGATAGAGGCGAGAGGAAAATTTCATTAGGTTGCTTGTGTCTTCCGGCTCGTACACACCAGTATGTCATTACATGCACATTTGCATCTGCGAATTGGAGCCGTTGATAGCCCCGTCGATGTATGAGACTCGGCCATGAAAATGGTTTTCCCGTTATTCCTCATGTTTTCACTGCATCAAGTAAATGGAATGGAAAATGGCACTCATCTCGGTTCTAAATCTCTGTCAGTTTTCACGCTCCCTGGATAATTATATCCGGCATGATTCTTCTCGTAAACGTTACGGCAAGGCTTTATCAGTAATTCAATAAGTAATATTTACGATCTTTAAGAATCCTTATCGATATTGTCGCTTTTCGCAGTCTGTGAAAAATTTAGAGTTCTCGTTGACGAGCATCGGAAATACCTGACAGAATTTAATGGACAGCTTTTGGATGAGTGAATTGTGGGGCTGGTTGGGGTAAGAAGGTAGTTTTCCCAGTAGCCAGCGAGTATCCGGCTAAATCCATCGGCTTCGAGCAGAAACACGCTTCGTGCTAATCCTACGCATACCCACGCATTAACTGTGGGCACACAATGCAGAACCCCTCTAAAACCTCGAGAGATATTGTTCCCCATGTACACCTTCTTTCTGAAATTATTTGAATTAATCAAAGAGTTGTCAGAGCCCTGACGGCCGCGTTTTCTGCAGCTGATACGGGAATTCACAATTCGCTATTAGAAAATTCTCCCCTTGTGTTTTATTATTCATAAGATTACTAATGATATTCATTGATAATTAACCTAATGAAAATTATTGAGTTATAGATAATCAATTTTTCGAAATCTAAAGGTTTTTAATTGTATTGAACAGTATTTTGGAAATGTTTACCATAAATAAAAAAACTTTCAACTTTTTAAACTTCGATTAAATTATTTCATGAAAACGAGTACAATTGGAAAACCTTTAATTTCGCATGTTAACTCAACCAAAATTATTGACAATTGATTTAAATTGGGTAATTCTTATCTTTCTATCATTCAAAACCCAGAATTTAATTGAATTTTCGTGAAAATTATCACTCAATTTGTTAATGACATATCACTAAACAATTAGAACTGCACATTCACATTTTTTCTTCGAAAACTGGAGTAAAGTTGGTTTAATTTTCCATGCATGCAGTGGAAAACGACATTTCTGGGGCGGAATTTCGTAGTTTTTAATGAATTGTTCGTATCGAGACATAAAGATTTGGAAATTCGTATGCTTGGGTTGATGTACGGAGCCTTTCCCTCACCTTCCCTACTGACGGTACAAAAAATAATATAATTTTAAATAAGTCCGAACAAATTCAATACAACGTGTGATAAAGTATACAGAAACGTCGCCAGCACTTAGCATTACCCAGGGTTCATGGCGGAGATGTGACTGGTGTGAACCCCACAAGCTGTGCAATGTGCATTGGTTGCTGTCGTGCCGATGTCTCCCCATCAAGCGAATCACTTAATTAAGTTCGATGCAATTTTACAGTGGATTTTACTCAATTTACATACCAAGTAGTGAATTAATTGACTTTCATAGAAAAGTGAAAAGGAGTAATTATATGCACTAATTACTGAAGTATAATTTTTTCCAACAACGGCGCTTGAAAAAGCGAGGTCCATGTGCAATTTTCTAGTTTCTCATAGATCCTTCTTTCCTCACGTAATGTTCCCTCTGCGGATGGACCTAATACGGCTAGCTTTATCAGTATTTATCAGTACCAATACAAATGGAGGAGGAAAAATAGTTCGTTATGGGCGGCTTTTGCGTGGGGCGATATGGACTGACTCTTAGTCTCTTTTCCTCCCATGAGATAGTCGCGATGTCGAGAGCTACGGCCTAATTTTTCATAGACTTGCCAACTGGACTATTCCCCTTCTACCACCCACCACCTGATAATCCTCAATGAAAAACGCTGAGATCAACTCTAGCTCCTTCTCGCCTTTACCCAATACCCACATACGAACCCACCAAACGCTTTGGCACTCGATATATCGTTGAGCCGTATTTTAGTTTTATTTATTCTGTGTCTTTTCCCTTGATCTCTTCGATTTTATGTTCCATATGGTGTTTATTGATACCGAGGTAATGCTCAAATGGCCCATAAATTTACATTAAAAACGTCAAAGAAGGAAATTTTTTTAAACAAATCTTATTTTTATTTTTTTGCGCCACATCAGCATTATTAAAATAAATAATTCGAGATATTACGATGGTTTTTTTAACTGGCCTTGTGGAAAAGATGCTAAAAGCATTCAGTGATTTCGTATTTTTTCACACACCCGGGAGATTTTCACCGTTATTATTCCGTTAAATAGAACCCCAACTGGCTGATAACCGTCCGAAGACTTTTTCTACTGGGTAAAAGAGATGGAACATTATGATATCACTTTTTTCATGTACAAGTACCATGGAATCGAGATAGTAATTGATGACGCTCTTAACTCTGACCGGCAGTATCAAGATTCCTTGTTTCTTTATTATATAGAAACTGAAAATGTCGCTTTATTGGTTCAGCCATTTTGCCACTTCGTTGCATTACGATCAGAACTTGAGCCAGTTTATATAAGATTTGACTGATCAGGATACTAACTCTTGATAGAGTACTTCTCATGTAAATACCAAAAACCGCAGGCGAGGTCAAATGGATTTCTCGTCAGGTACACTGAGTAGACATAATACTTCTGTAAAGAAAATTCACTTGGTGCAAGAAATATTTTCTTATTCATTGAAAATTCTGAAATTTCTGCAAAAATTAGTTTGCTCTCACATTGAGAGAAAAAAGTCTTTCACCAAGTTGCGATTCTTTTGCCCCGAGAAAAGCTCCAGCTGTCAGCATGAGTTTTGCCATAAATTCATCTAATTTGCATTAGATCTAGAGTTTGATAATGAAATTATAGATAGTGCTGCGCACCTACACTCTTGAGAAAAGTTAAAATTTAAAAATTTTCTTATCCCATTTTTTTCTATCATGTGACTGAATTTGATCAAAAGTAATTATTTCTCTCAGTGTGTGTATCATAAAAAGTGATTGCATCAAATGAAAATGATGTTTGACACACGTTACAAATCGATGAGAACAAATCAAATTTTTACGTTCTTCCAATTTGATTCTCGAGGACTATGTTTATATCGTAATCTTTAATTTGATATTTCATCTGTGCTATAGAAATACTACAGTAATCAATAATGTCGAGACTCACTGAAAATAAGTGTCGATAAAGGCAATAACCAATGTTATTTTATACTTCATGAACTTTACTATAATACACAATAATCAAAATTCTCGTCAGAATTTTCTTTCCTCCATTTCTCACAACCTATTATCTTGACAAGAACTAGAAGGATAATACCGCGTTTCATTTATCAACCATCAGCCCTCCGCTTCTTTCAAATTTCACAAAAAAAAAAACACAATTTCAAATTTTTTTCCGTTAATCCACATCTTTTTCCGCACCGATATAAACCCACAAAATCTCGTTGTTCCAGCGAATCGGTCAGTCGGCAGGTCCCTGGCGAAAACGAAATCGTCGATGTTGGAAGCGGTCGGAGAATAAAATATCGATAAATTTGCATTGCTGCATCATAAATCTAACTGGGCGCCGGCGGCGAGTCCATTTTGGATTTGTTCTGTCGGAGAGTCGCGAGGTGGAAACCTCCCCGCCCCCCTCCCTCTTCACCCTCAATCCCTCGCCCTCCGCCCAGTTCACGGGACACGCGAGCGTCTCTACTCTCTCACTCACTCCCTTCAAGCCGATCGATCGGTCGATACTGCCCACGCGATTCCCATGGGACGTTTCAACTCCTCTCTCATCCATTCTGATCGAAAGCGAGAAACAGAGAGGGATATAATAATTTTTCAGCTTAACCATGCTGTGTATACACTGCACGTTGTCACGAATCACAGTGAAATTAAGTCCTAAAAAGGGTGGATGAAAAAAAAAATCCAAAAATGAACTCTTCACTTTGAGAATTTAATTAAATGCAGAGACCTCGTTTTTTTTGTTATTCAATTCGATGTTAAAGTGCACATCGCCCAACCCATCCGATGTATGTCTCTGCCATATGTACATAACCAGCGTATAACCCCCTCGCTCGGGTTTTATTACTCGCGCACAGTGGTAATGCTCACATGTGCACCACCGACAATCCACTGAAATTCCGCGTCGCTTTCAGTACACAGAGGTGGATACCACTTCCGAATTGTACATAAATTCCTTCATTCATTTCTCTACTCCGCTTTTCTTTACACCCCCCTGCCCCCAAACAGACAATGTAGTGCATTCTTTTCAACACTAAATCATGCCGACGAACGTAGCCCAATTTTGTCTCGAAATAATTTTTTTTTCGTGAGCAATGAAGGAGGAAGAGCTTTTATCAAGAGAAGAGCCTCGTTTTCCTCGGGATTTTTCGCCAGTCCCGAGACGATATCTCTCGGAAAACTTTAATATTATCGGTTAGGGGAGGCTCTCGCGCGCTCAGAATCCAATATTTTCTCATTACAACTTTTCAACGTTCTATTAATTGCATAGAAGGGTCTCGGTATTGGACCTTCACATACTATTTCCACAATTTTATTTCAGTATATTTTTGTCACTTCTCGTCGTAATCCCTTTATTAACTTTTTCCCGTTCTTTACTAAACGAGATTTAGCGATTGAACCTGATGTGAAAAACCTCTCTCGAGATAATTACGTGGAGCATTTAATCAGCTAAAGTTTGTTAATTACATTTTTCTGGTTAGTGAATAAACCAAAAATTGCCAGTAACTCGTGCAGCAAAGGAAAAAAAACATCGAAACTCTCACTTTGATGTTCTTCCTCGGTTTCTATTCCCAAATTTCTCATCAGCCAGTTGCTTCTCGTTGGTACAGTTGAAGCCCCTATATACCGTACCCTAGGTATGAGTGTATCTGAGTCTCCATTCAACTTAACGCGCGCATTATCTTCATTGGAACAATCGAAATGAAAACGAGCACATGAGTCGGCTTAACGCGATGTTTGCCCCCACGATGTGTACGGAAAGATGGGTAACGTCAACTATACCCATTCAGTCAAGTGTGGGAGTCGTATACAGACGACTCAAGGAGACAGCGGTAGAGTGGTACAAAGAGGTGGGATGGGGAAGAGGGGCATTAGTGCGCGTGGGTCGGACCGGAACCGGCATGATTCACGTCTCTGTGCGGTGACTTCTTGGGGCCTCCTATACTGGCACGTCGAAGCGAGAGAAACGTGTACAAACTTGCCACGACGGTAAAACGGTAAGAGACGGAGACGTGGCGCATACCTACGCGTATATAAATGCATTGGGAATCAAACGCCCCACCAGACAGGCTATCTTCGATTCCTTAAAGGTTCGCCTGCCAACTTTAACTTATATGAGAAGACATTCTTCAAATATTTTCCCCTCACACCTCTTTCCCTCTGATTTTCTGAATAGAATAAAAAAAAAACCACGGAATAAACGGAATGATGACAAAATAAAAATGCAGAGAGAGATGTGAAAGAATCCTCGCCATATCCGGCGTGACTTTTATTACGAATTTTTGTCGATCTCACGCCCTCGCGGTTTTTGCCACAGCGTTTTGCCGCCCGACTGGTATAGACAATGGACGCGTGGGCCGAGACCCCGTTGGCGTGCGCGCCCGCTTTACTACGTTTTATAAGAGTACAAACGTACACCCTCGCATTAAATTAAATATCCCCGTGGCCATCGTGCTGAAGCGATTACTTCCGGCCTCAAAACAAGGAAAAAGAGTCATACAATTTCAGGTTATTACGTTGACTACATTATGTGTCATATAAATGCACATATATGCCAGTGAGGGCTTATGTCTGGGATGGTATTAAAGCAGGAGGATGCATGAATCAAATAAGATCGTGCATCATATTTGCAGTGTGCAAAAATCATTTTCAGTGGGGTTATATTGAGATGCAAAAAAAAATGGAAAAACTGGAGACTGGGGGACAAATTAACGTTTTTAGTCCTTGTTAATGACAGAAGCCACTCAGATGGGGTTTATCTGATTTAAATGAAACTCGGTGGATGGTTTATGATGAGAATAATGATGATTACTGTCATGGTACATCAGACCAGTTGGAGATTGTGACCCCCTCCCTCCCTCTCGTGGTGTCTAATAGTTGGAAGGCTTGGGTCGCGTGTTTCACGTTATCCAAATTGCATTCTGTAAACCTTGCAACATATATGCTTGGATCCATTAACGATACCTGGGCGGAGGTAGTCCACATTCCAGCCGGAATTCCGTGGCCACGAATCCAAATCTCCGTTCACTCAAATTCTCTAGAATGCTCCTGGGTTAGATTGTGGGGATGGGGCGGGTGGAGAGAGATAGACCAAGAGAGAAAGAGGGAGATGGATAATTTACACTATCTTGCTCTTCCGTAAAACCTCCAACACTGTGCGCAACCACAAAAGTCCTCCCAAACTCATTAGCCTATTTATGTTTGTAATTTAATTACAAACGCCCATTTGTCACTGTCTTTTTCAACTGGAGTCCCTTGGCAGATTTGTCAGTGGGTGTTGCGATAACACTGTATGGAGAGTTCACGGTATAATTCAATTATGTGTTGAACTTTTTTTGCGGATGAAAAGGAGAAAAGCGTTTGGAGAGGGAAATTCAATTTTTATTCACCAACCGCAGCACTTTGATCTATCAGACAATGGTGATTCTTTGAACGGCTGGGAAAAATCGACGGACATATATCACGGAGATTTAAATTGAATTGGAAGCCCTCCGGAATTCTGGACTATCGGCCAATGTGCTCTCGACACCTCGCGATTATTCGGCTCATTTCGTGTAATATTTTTTTTTACCATTTAATATCATCTCCTCCTCTATTTTTCATTTTCCAACCCCTATGTACTCACTTCCATTGTGATAACAGTATGATTGATACGAACGATTAATATTTTTTTCATCTGGAAAAATGTGGGAAGATAGAGGTCGAGACTCGATGGGGGACCTTGAGGAGAAAATCATGAAGAATGGTGAAGGGGAATATTAAAATGAAAATACTATTGTATATCTACATTATAGAGCTCTCAGATTCTACTTCAAGTCCGAATAAATCTTAATAAAAATAAAATCATAGTGAATAGATGAAGGAACCAATGTTTTTTATCACTCTGATATTGGTTTCAACATCACCCAAATGTCTCCAGTAACATGACTTGGTCATTTTTCCACGGACACGTATGAATCCTTGATTTTATTTTTCCGGGAGGAGATAAGAGGTGTCAACTTCAGCACGAGTGTGTTGGAGAAGAAAAGGCAGAGGTCATCGAGACCTTCGGGAAATCGAAGAAAAGTGTCCCAAGTGCCCATATACGTCGGGCGACGAGTAGCAAAAAGGAGGTTGGTGAGGAGAAAGAGTCGTTGAAAGGGCGATGAGTCCCGAAGGCGATATCTCGCTTCTCTTCCCAATCGTTCCCCTGATGATCGAGAGTGAAGACAACGCAGAATCGCAGTCGTGAATGCGAAGCGATTGCAAAACTAGGTGGACATTCCCCTGGCACGTGCAGGCGATTTTTGCCGTATTCGGTGCTTCGCAATGCTGATATCCTCTCTTTACCTTTTTCACTCCCCCCTTCCCTTCCCCCGCACTCGCTCTCACTGTTTTGTTTTTTTATTTCCCACTTTGGAACATTCAGGCATTCGAAACATCTTTCCAACAAGTTTTCATGAAACTTGAAGAGACTAACTAAAATTATTCCAACAAGATATTTCCTCTCGGGATCGTTACAACGACTTGAATTATATTTTCAGTACTGACTACAGTGG
This sequence comes from Psyttalia concolor, assembly GCA_030522845.1. NCBI lineage: Eukaryota > Metazoa > Arthropoda > Insecta > Hymenoptera > Braconidae > Psyttalia > Psyttalia concolor. The sequence goes on from JAPYZM010000590.1 coordinate 22,284, forward strand.
AGATTGGAAAATGAGGCGTCATCGCTGATGGCTATCTCGTGACGCGTTCATTCCTATCGACCAAGTTCAATATTTATTCATGGTGTGCAACAGAGTGACGATACGACCACCAAACAAATATAAACACAGTATTTTCAGAAATAATTCACCACAAAATGTTTAATTGTGGCGACAATCTATTTGTGACATTACAAATTAATTCAGTGAATAATAATATTTCATACTAAATCTGCAAACACTGATCTGCAGACACTGATTGTCATGAATCTGTCATTGAATGTATTTCCATTTGTTGGGTGATTGAAGTTGTCTCCAAACAAAATTGAAGGCTCACCGGAGGAAAGGTCTATTGCTTTGGTGATTCTAGCCCTCACCTTGGATTGTAAAAGAAAAACTATCTAGAAATATTCTATTACGAGAAATTTTATCATGTACATTTTCCTCGGTACATCTGGTGACCAGGTAAAGCAAAAGATGAAAATTTCGCGAGAAGGGATGAAGTTATAGTGCCCCAGAATCTATATTAACCTCGGTCACATTAGCTTCTCTGTCTTGCTCTACAGGAGATTCTGACTTGAAAAGTGTCTGCTGATTACGTAGAATCAAATGCTAATAAGATTGTAATAAGTACAAATTAAAGAAATTGTTTATCCATTTTAGTTGCATATCCCAACACCATTCAATGTACGAATCCTTAAGCTCTACCTGACATTCAGTATTGTTTTTTTTCCGTCGCAAGGTCCACTCCCTCATTCAACTTAATTACTGAGCCCTTAAACAATCGTCCACTATATGGAACGTAGCCGTTGACGGGGTCAAGGGCCCTTCGTTGCGTAAATTACACTGCAACAAACTGATCATCCATAAAAGGCGAGACAGCTGGTTCGTTGCGCATGAATAAAAATGACTGAAGTGAAGAAGGACTGAAATTTGATTTTATTTTCAAAATAAAAATGAAATAAGAAACACACTAATATTCATCGGTCGTTAATTTGCGCCGTGACAATCACCATTCTCTCCATCTTGATGGTAAGAGGTGCTAGGATGATCATGGATCCCAGGAGATATCTCACGGTATAACACCTATATTCCGTCCTTCTCATTCACATTTGGGAAAGGGGCAGCCGGCTTATGCCGAAGCGCCAGCCATAAATTTTTTCCACTGAAGTCTACTCCTCTCTCTGTCTCTTCTACTGTTTTTTTTTCTTCCTCTCTCCTGGAGAGAAGTCCTCGGTTAGTCCGGCAAAAGGGCCACCCGCGCGGTTCACCGTCATCTTCTACACTTTTGATTCTCCCTCTTCATTCCTTTTTTTTTTTTTGTTTTCTTTACCCACCTCTTTTTCTTTTTGTTAGCGTGGAGTGTCTCGCACGGTCCCCTTGGGAAGACACGCGCCCAGTCTGGACCCATACGCCTACGCTAACGCATACCACGCGCGCCTCTCCCCTTCTCTCCTTTACACTTATCGCATGTAGTCCCCCTTCCGCTCTTTCCACGCGTATTTCTCTTTACCATAAGAGATGGAGGTAAAGAAACATTGGCTGCATCGAAAACGGGATCGTTATACCACGGGGGCCGTCGCCGCCCATCGAGACGCAACCTGAAGAAGGAGAGGATTCCATGCTGAAGAGAGATTAAAAGAAATAATGAAATGAAAAAAAACATGATAATAAATGTATAAGAAAAGTTTGAACGAAGAGCCTGGGAAACCACCTACGCTCACCCTTTGTTCAGTACCGACTTACTTTTTGCTTTGTTTGGAATACTCGTACGCCTTGTGTATATATATCTAAATATGACGACTCTTGGCAGTATCAGCGACGACCCACGCCCTAACACCCTACTTTAGTTACAATGTTTCTGAAAAACAAATAAATAAAAACGAATGTGTAGCTGATTCTGGATTTTAGTCCTTATATGGAACGCATAATTCCGTCTAACATATGAATTTCATAATTTCTTTCTCTAATTCTGCAATTAAAATCATTTATCTTTACTCCTTCTCATTCATCTCTCTGAGACACGAGAAAAATTAAATAAATTTTGCTTGTATTTTTTTTTTTCATGCGGATAAAATAGATTAGATTTCCGAGTCTGTTCCAGTTTGTTGCCATGGGAGAATAAATGTCTCAGGAGGTAGAGGCAGTATCAAAGGTAGATATCTAGTGCCGCGAGAACTTCTCTCGCATCAGTTGTGGTGGGGTCCAACTTTTTCACTCAGCACGATCGGTCAAGCCTGAAATCACCTTGCACAGGGAGAAGAACACCCAGTGGTAAAACCAAAGAGATTCACTATACGCGCATATAAACCCTACACTGTCTGCTAAGATTCGACCTTCTCAAGATGTCTTCGTTGTTTTCTCTTCCACGAGTTGAATGTGATTCACATGATGACTACAATGTTTTAGTCTACTCTAACACAGGAAGTGTGCTCACGATATCGAATCGCTTGTTACTCCTTCACCTGTGCCAATGACACTTTTTTTTTAACAAGAGAAAAGTGCCATGAGTTCTTCGTTCCCACGGTTCAACTGTGTACTTTTCAAATATTTTCTTGAATGATACCATATCATAAATTTAAAAAACACAAAAACTCTCTCTCCCCCCACATCGTCTGATGAACTCGAAGCAACATCACTCACCCGCCTACGTAATTCCTCTGGTCATTTTTAAAATAATAACCTTCATCAGACTATTTCTCTTTTTTCTCGTTTTTCATTCGGTTATCAAATGGCCTTAAGGATAAATTCTAATTAATTCCTCCGCGAGAATGCAGTGAGACACATTCCACGAGAGGTGCCCTGAACTGAGGGAAAGACGAAGAGAACGAGAGAGGGAGGAAGGCAGAGAGGGAGAGAGTCAGAGAGAGGGAGAGAGAGAGAGAGGTAGAAGAGGCGCGAGACAGGCGCGTGGCTCCCACGGGTCCGAGGGCCAGCTCTTGCCTTTTCTCCATATCCCTCCTTTTCCCCCACTCACCCCCTCTTTGCAGGTTCTCCTATGTCCCATCTTCACCAGTACACAAACAAAGTACATCCAGGCACAGTGTGTGCACTCAGTGAACCAGCGGGTGAGTCTAGGTGTTGAGAGTCTCCTAGTGTCACTCTCTCTCTCTCTCTCTCTCTCTCTCTGAGGAACAAAACGACATAATCTATATTTCAATGGAAGAAATAAGATTTTTCGTTGCTCCTTCGTTGGAGTATGAGAGTCATCGATAGGGCGTGCGAGGCTAATTGCCAAATTGGCCTTTCTGTGAGTTTCACAGTGAAAAATAAAAGCAATCACGATGGAGCTTGGGAGCTCCGCCGAACTAATTACTTTATCCTCTCTGTAGTCCTAACGCAAAGGGAAAGGTAGGTTTAATGGCCGTGAGGCCCAAATCGAGCTGTTTCCCATCAACAGGAGCACAGGGCTCCTCTTTTCATCTCATCTTCTCGCAGCTTTTTTTTTCCTCCGTCTCTCCTTCTCTCACCTTTTTTTTTACCATGCACAACCAGAAAGAGGGTGTAGTTCAACCTCGAGGCTGTCTAATAACCTTTCGTCGTGAGCGCGCACTACTGCCGTCGGGCAAATTCCATCGATTTCACTCTGGGAAAAATTACGAGCCCGCAAATGAAATCCCAGCGTTGAAGGCAAGCGCAAAAGCATTTCCCCCTTCTCCACCATTTCCGATTTTTTTTCTTCTTCTTTTCATTCTCTTTTCTATCTTCAACCTGACCTCTCCACCTTCTCACTGAAATTGCGCTAGACCGGGCCCTGTCTGATATACGAGTGTGTCCGTCGACTGAAAACGGATTCTTACGGTCTACCTCCCTTCTTTTATATACCCCAACCTTTCCTATATTCAACCTTCAACCATAAATATCGATATCCACCTCTTGCATTTCACGTAGTTCTATCATTTCAAAGTCTTTGGCTGAAGCTCACAGTGCGGTTACCACCTATGTATGGAGGCGAACATATTTGAACATTTCGGAAAATGAAGGGTGTGGATTTCCACACCCGAGACAAAAAATTCCTTCGTATACTGACTTTGCACATTCATTGGTTTTTGGTCGAATTTTTGCGACAGTTTCTAGGGGCGAACTTCAATTAGTCCAAATATTTTCACTCCTTACTAATGGTTATTACATATATTTTAGTCGCTTTTCGCCCATCTCGTTTCGAACGATTTGTAAATAGATGCATGAATTAATCGACGATAATTCGTTCGGATTCTTCATGGAAAAAATGTATGCAAAGAAATATAAATTACTTACATCCACATATTTACACGAAGGGAAATTTCTCGCACAAACTACGAAACTCATAGTTTGCCTGTTTATTACAGAACTGATTCGAGAAATTTACGTGATATCGAATTACATAAAAATATAGATGAATTAAATGATGCGTTTGTTTCAGGAAATTTGCAAATTGTCAAGTCATTTGTACTGAATTTGTAAGTTATAAAAAAATTTTTATCGACTTCTTCAAATTAATATTGTAGAAAAGCTTGTTATTGGAAAATCAGGTAATGCTATTTATCAGGGGTATATTGTGTTCTGGGAATTATAATAAAAATATAATATACAAATGGAATTCAATTAATACAGAAAAGAAATCATAAGATTACCAGCTTTGAAAATTCCAACAAATTCTAAATTTTCAACTAGTAGGAAGATAAAAATTTTTGTTTATGATTTTTTAATTTTTTCCTTTTCCGTAGAGCCTCTCGGTTCGTTACGATTAGTCCTCATGCCCTCTCCCCCCTCTCCCAACCCGCTGTACCGCATTCGCCAATGGACGAGGGAAAGCCTCACCCCTGAGGGAAAATCCTGACTAGGCAGTTGTCGCGTTTAGGAGACTACCGTTTAGCTATTTTTCGTGAGATCGTGAGTGTGAACAAATTTTGAAAAATTTGGAAAAATTTATGCCAATGTGGAGTTGCCTTAACCTATAAATTAAGTTTTGTCTTTCCATTATATTTTTCCCACTAAATCTTCGTTAAAATATTCGTTTAACTATGACTCATCATTTTTAAATTCAAACCCTTCAAGTTCACACTCGCTCTCGGTACGAACGGAAATTCAAGGATATCACAACTTCCGCTGGTGAATTAAGAAAAAATAGAGAAGAGAATGAACTCGTTTTATTTCTTTTTTATCGTCCCTATTTCCTTCGGGTTCTTTTCACCGCCTCTTCTCTCCTCAAATTCACGAGAGGTTAAAAAACTTTGCAAGTTTCAGGGGAAAAATGCAAGAAAAGGGTAAAAAAGACCATATATTTGAAAAAAAAAAATCACCGTCGTTAAACTTTCGGCGAGAGTCATTTACCTCTTGCGCGTTCACCTTGCGGATGAACTGGCGACGTCGTGACGCGCAAAGGACCGCCAGGGTATTATGTAAAGTGACATTGCTGTAATGGTAAATCGAGTTTCAAGTTGTACATACGCCAGAGGTAAAGGAAGACAACTCGCCACTGAATAAGAGATAGGCATGGAGTGAGAGCGAGAAAGAACAGAAGTTTGTATTTCACGATTATGCACCGGAAGTTACAGCTAAACATAAAGTGTATAATCTCTGACCCCTTGAACTTGCTCCGTGTCCGGAGGGGGAAGTGAAGACCGATGGCACTCAGATATCGATAATTACACCCTGGAGAATGAGTGGTTCTCCACCTTCACCGGCTATTCGCCCATGTTTTCACATACAACTTCAGAAAAATAAAAAAGAAGCCTTCAACTCCACCCGAGGGTCAAATCGACACAGAACGACTGATTTCCACACATGAAAAAGCTTTTTCCATTGTCCAGAAATCTCGTATTTTCAGGTCTCGGAATCATTCAATAATTCTTCAAAAAAAAAAATGCCCTCAGTGATTTGTATGCCATAAAATGGGCTAATCTTTTTCACCCAAAGATTGTCTATGATTTATTGTCACTATGTGATCATTGAGATCATTGAAATTTAGCTATTCTGAACTTTCCAATAACAATTACCGGTAATAATTGCCAAAGATTATTAATAATGTAAAACTTGCTTCACGAAACATTTTAATCATATTTATCCATAAGTAGATATTTGTGACCTATTAGAATCGAATGAAAAATAAATTGAACTAAAATTTATATTGAAATCCCTGATATCAACACTTCCATCCTTCAATCGCTTTCACAATTTTCATATTTCACATCTTCTCCTCACGATAATCCATAGAAGTGATGTGAATACACGCCATCACTCGTTCACGGTATTCCAATCCGGCAGACTGCACCAAAGATATACCGTAATGAACACACATGAGTCCACAAAGCTGCCCATCCATGGGCTCCCATCAAGTCCTGAATAACATCAACGCTCTCTTCTCACTTTTCTCTTACTCATCTCTCTCTCTCTACATGAAACAAATCTAATCCCAACGACTCTTCTACTTCTCTTCCTTCAAGTAGCAAAGCGTCAACTACTCCTGCAATACTACCCCCCCCCTACATCAATACCTTCATGCATTCGCAGATGTTGGACGTGACAGTCTGCTTTTCCTTCTGTATTCAATGTCTCATCTCAAATATTTACTTCCCTCTACACTCAACCCAACATATATCTTCATATTCCGCTCAAAACCTTCTATTTACATACTATTCCATTGCACACATGATTTACCATCATCAGTAGTTGTAACAAAATGATTTAAAATCATGTATCTTCATTTTTCTATTTCCATTCTCTGCTTTGTCAGGTAAATTAAACAGCCGGACATTATCAAACCATACACCTGCTCCGTTCGCGGTAATTTTCGTTACTCGTCATCCATGGCTGATAATGGGTTTTACAGTTTGCTGGAGAGAAGAGAAAAATTAAAAATCGAAATAGTCGGTAGGTGGGTAGGAGAGAGAGGTAGATATATCAATTCGCCGAAGCAGTCTCACTGAGCCGATTGAAGTTGCTACATTGTCGATCGTGCGAATCGTTCTGAAGGTGTACATGTACTATAGTGTGAGATAAAAGGGAGAGATGAGGAATGGAATTAATGATAGAAATTGAAGACCAAAGGGGCAATGGACCGTTGGAGCGTGAAGAATTTCTGGTTAAAAGCCGATGATGGTAGTGCTAGGTGATAGAGAAGTTCGATATCGTCTCTCTCCTCTCGTCTTTCCATGAAAAGATAGATGAATAGTTGAGGATCTTATTGTTCTGTAGAAATTTAGAATTATGATTATTTGAAACTTGAGGTGGAATTGATTGGATAATGACAGTGAGGTTGGTACATTTTCAATCATCTTTGGATATTTAGATTCATTACTATATTGGCAAGGGGATTGAATGCGATATAACAATTGTCCTGCAGAGACATGATGGAAAAAATTGAGCAATTTCATGGTTAGAAAATGGATTACATTTTTGATTGTTTGGCTACCTAAATGTTTTCACGGAGATTGATATTAATTTAAGTTAATATTTGCTTACACAATTTGATTACGATATGCCGCATGCGTGAAAAAAAATTCGCAAAATTAGAAAATAATTTATTGAGTAATAGAAATTCAATTCTAAACTCTAAATCAATGGTTTTTAGACTTCCGAAATGATGTAACATCGTTTTATGCTAATTCAAATAATTTCGGATCAGTTTATTTGCAAACTATACGCCATTTGAAAAATCATGAATTATAAATAAATTAAGAATTCAGAAATTATAAAAATGCATCATCAAACCAAATGAAATCATTTTTACGTCAGAGAAGGGAATTTCTCAAGCGTCTCATGTTCTTGTCACGTCACCGGAAACCATTGAATGACTTTTGTGATGGATCGGATGGGATTATCCGCAATATAAACTATCTTAAATTATCTCCACATAATCCAAATTAGTTTCCTGAGGAAATTGCTCATTCACCTGCGAATTATTCATCCGTTTTTTTTCCCTGTAACTGCTTCAGAAGTGCAGAAATTGGACTGTAGCGCGGGCGAGAGTCGAAAAATTTCGAGTTTCATTGGGGGCATTGATTGCTCACCTGCTATTTATACATTCGTGAGTGAGATCCGAAGAGAGGAATTCAAAGGCCATAAATAAAAAAATTATAATAACCGAGTCACTCAATATATACAACAACTCAACCTCTAAATGTCCATTTCGTAATCCACTATCCCGGCAATATTTCGTGTACACTCACATTCATACCTTCAAGAGTCACGTCATACGTGTAAAGCTCCTGGGGGCTCTCCTTCAAGCGAGACTCTGCGCATAGCTGGGTACCCCAACCGGGGAGTGTAAAGTAGGAGCGACGATGCGTGCTATGAAATTATCAAAGTCCCAGGGTTATGGGTCTATCTAACCGAGTACGAGTAGAAGTGAGATAGATAGCTGGAACAGGGGAAAAGGGATCTAAGTAACGCAAGGGTGCCAAACCGCAAAGTCGTTTACCAGCCAAGTTTCAGCCGAGCTCACTTCTACCTCTGTGCACCTGGTATTAGTCGTCCACACTGTGTTTGTTCACTGGGGAACTAGTTCACTCGAGCATGCGGCATTGCAATGCATTAGTTTATTAAACCCGAGTGCAAAATAAAGGTGAGTAGGTGGAAAATAAAAGACATTGGAGCTAAAGGATGAGTAGGAATGGGGAGTTTGAATTTTTTGCGCATATTACTGCAGGTAGAGGAGGAGGGTTACATTTGGAGTGTTGACCGCCAATGCTTTGGGGATAGTCTTTCTCCCTTGGTAATTACGAAATTGGCTTCTCTCAAAGGATCCGCATCGCCCTAAACATTTTATCCTATCCATGTTGGACTGAAGTCTTCTTAAGTCGCATATCCAGTTACTGCGGAAAATCCCTTATTTGCTTCTATCGAATTGATCGATTTATATTGTTTTATTTCATGGGGTCAATAGAGGGAATGAATACTAGAGGAAAATTGATTAATCAAGTTAATGGCCTCATTCGATGTGAGTAGAACGCAACTATGTCGTGAATATAGTATATTGTGCAATTAGTGCGTCAAGTAGCACTTTTTCGCACGAGTGCTAGGCGATCACACGAGGCGAAAAAGGCGATACGCACGTGTTGCACACCTAATTTTTTGCAATACTTACCAAAATTCGCTTTGAGGGGAGGTTTGAGAGCAAAGTGTTTTTTTTTTGTGCGGAGTGCGGAAAAGTCAAGATCGTGTGTAAAGTAAAATTCGAGTGCGTAAAGCGAAGCTTTACGCACGATTGCTGACTTTTATGTACACTGCGCGGAAAAGTACCACTTTACGCACGAAAACCGCTACCAAAAAGTGGACTTTTTGGGCAGGCTAATTTTTTGCAATACCTGCCAAAATCCGCTTTGAGGGGAAGTTTGAGGGCAAAAGTGGTTTTTTTGTGTGCGGAGTGCGGAAAAGTACCACTTTACGCCCGAAAAACGGTACCGAAAAGTGAACTTTTTGGGCAGCTATTGCAAAAATAATTTTTGCATCGATACCAAGTATAAAACTGTAAGTGTTTATGTTTTAACTGTAAATCGTAACGGGCAAAGAAGTGCGACAATTTTTCTGAAATTTTCATATTTTTCACCGTATTGCTTGGTATCCATTGAAATTTCAAATAAATGACGGAAAAGAGAAAAATATTCCCTCATATCCCGCGGAAAAAAAGAGTTTTTCTTTCGAAGCACTCCACTCGCATATAACTTGGACGAAAAATCCTGTGAGTTTAGCTGAATGAAGAACCTTATTCTTGAACTCCACGAGTGATCGTCTCCCGTCATTTGATAGGTTAGCGATACACGGAAAAATCATGTCAAGCAATATATAATGATATCATCTGGTAATATTTTATTCTTCTTCGATATGAACTATCTATTTATTCAGCAAAAAATTGCTTGTAATTTCTTGTAATAATTCTAGATTCCATCTCACATTTATTCTCAATCTTATCCAATGGTTTCCTGTGACGTTAAAAAAATGTCGCGTACTATATAAATTCCCTTTTTTCCTCTAGAAGATCAGCCCATTGCATTAGATTCCGAAGTTAGAGTTCGATGTTATTATCATGATTATGTCAATGATAAGTCTTATTTTATCGCGCCATTTTTTTCAGTGCCACACGCAATTTGAGCAATGAGTTACATCGCTTGTGTACCTTGTTTCTCGAGTGACATCATTTCGAAACTTGACAACTAACGTAATGTAAACCCGATTCAATTGCACATCATTTGAGCTATTTAATCTGCATTATTTTTGGTATTTTTGTTTTCATTTTAGACGGAATTCATTCGGAGATGAGCCCAGAGGTTATCGAACATCCCCAAGGAGGTTCTGCTGATTCTCTCCTTCGCCCCCTCCTCATCCCTTTCCAACACGCACTCACGCAGATTAATTCATCTCCCGCGGATGCTATAATAGGCGAAGAGTGGAAAGGAGAGGGAGAAATAACTATAGCTATAAGGGCGATTATATTGCGAGTAGATCGCTCCGTCATCGCGGAAAGGCGGCACTCTCTGATCTGCACTTTCGGATTTAAGAAAGAAGGGGAGTCAACATAATCACCTCGATCTATGGGCTACGACCCCCCTCAAGGTCGCGTGTTAGTTCCTTTGATCGCGTGGATGCGTGAGGGAAGGAGAAATAAGCCTTTAGCCAATGGCTTCCCTCTGCCCTGTGTCGTCGACGATTATAAATTTCCAAAGCTACTTTGCTCGTCGCTCACTACACCATCTATCTAACTCCCCCCTCCTCCCCATCGCCTCTTCCACATCCTCATTTTCTCCCCGGTAATTCTCCATGGTATATATGCCGCGTGGATACTCATTTTTTGTCACAAATTTCCATTCTCTTTTTTCCTTTCCATTTTATAATTTATTATCTTTTTGTAACAGATTCCAATCGTACTTTATGACATTTTATACACATACTCCCCTGTTTTTTTTCTGCCTTTTTAACGTAGCGAGTGGTGAACCGAACAAAAAAATCCCAAATAAAAAATGTTTAGAATTGGGAGGTATCGACGCGAAGCTGGTGATAAATGTTTCTATGAGAATAATAGCAATAAGGGACATTGTTGCCGCCTTTGGTTTCTGATCGTTTTGTATTGACCTGATTGTCTTCCGGTTGCTCCTAGTTCCCTTCCCAAAGGAAGACAGTGACGATATGATGAAGGGGTAGTAAAAGGTGAATCTGGTTCGGTAAAGTATCATTGGCGGACCGAAGATAGTGGGGATGCCGAACTGTTTGATGTGTCTGGGCGCGCTGTCCGTCGCTAATTAAAAAAAAAACGCTACGAACCAAGGAAATATGTCTACCAAAGAGAGTAAGGAACAAAAAAAACATCAGTGAGACAGTGTATGAAAGAGCAGAGGTTTGTAGCGACTCAGGAGGAAAGACTAATTACGTGATTTACGAGCAGCGAGCCGAGACTTGGCTGCCTCATCGTGAACGATGCACCTTGTTTCGTTGGTAACCAACAGTACACCAACAGCATCCTTCGCAAAGGTGAACTGATGCATGGAAAAAACTTCAGGTGAAAAACTGAGTAAAATATTCAATTTACATCGAGACAATGAAGATAAATCTGACTTGTGATCTCATTTCACTGAAAGATAAAAATCGTGAATTCAACGCCTTCATAAAAATTAAAAAATCGAGAAAAACAAAAGTATTTTCATTTAAGAGACACTACATTCCAATTAACTTTCAGGACTCCACTTTGAAAAACTGAGAGAACCCGGGAAACGTGTAATAGATGAAAACAAATGGTGCCTCTTCATCTCTCCAGATTCCGGCGAGATTTAAATAGCACATTATAGCATATTTTCATATAAAATTGTACTCCCTAGTGTTTCTTTGAAGTCCAACTTCGTGGTTCGATATCAGAATTATGCCTTGGGAGACAAAAGTTTAATAACCCGATATAATCAATTTCGCTTTAAAAAATTTGTTTCTATCTCTCCTCCCTCAAAAAATCAAAGCAAATTTCTTCTTCCCCGAGCTCTGTGAATATAAGACATTGATGAAAAACTAAAAAAATATCGGGCTGTTTATGGCTGTTGCAACGGTGGAGTGCACGTGCCGACTTACATCGCTCGAATGAAATTGTCCCTCTCGCCCCTCCGTCTCTTCGCTTGCCTCTCACCTCACTCTTTCGTCTCACTCAAAGCGGTAATTGCGTTTATTAAAATGTTACGCGTTCTAGTTCCCGCGTGAGCATCGCCACAGCAACGTCAGTCTACCATGTTTTAATGTTGAAAACTCCCTGTTCTGTTAAAAAGGTACATAAAGGGCGGTTTCAATACGCCCTTCACCCTGGCTTCAAGTCAAAGTGAAAGAGAATATAACAAGTAGGTGCATGTATATTTTATTTGAATGAATGAATAGTATCTCTGTACTTGTCTAATGAAGCAGGGGTGAAATGGTTTTGCTTTCATTTCGAGTTGGGGAGAATGGTTGAGTTGGTAGAGAAGGACGAGGAGAGGAAGGGGTTCGAGAGTTTGTAAGCCAATGAAAATCCCATGTTTACGTATGGAATTATCGTGCATCCCTCTCATGGGCTTACCCAACTTCATTCTGTGGAGCCCCGTACTGACTCGACGTGTTGGATTATATCGTATGTCCAACAACTGTGATTTAGGAGACGCACCAACCGGCTTTAGTTTTTACGGTAATCCTCATCGACTTTGTCCCAGATTAATGCACCTAAAATTCTTCATTTTGTTTCGCACCTCTCACCAGATTATTCAGGTTGCTTGGACTTTTTTCATTTAGTTTTGATTTTGCCATTACCCTGGTAAAAAATTTCAGGCGCCGGGCGACGTTTTGATCCTATATAGGCGACATTCCACTGGTGCGTGCGGCCAGGGATCCAATCCAATATTACTAAAGGAAATGATGTGGAAGTATCGAAATTTCTTTATTATCGAGTTTATGCTAGTTGCACCGTTAAAGCGTCGACCAACATTTCATTCTAAAGTGAGTAGGACCATTTTTTAATTCCAGTTGTAAAGTATCCAAGTGAAATTCTATTGTTCAAGCTGTTTTTCTTATTTTATTCAAGTTATGCAATTGATAACTAATGAATGAAGAACAAAAAAACAATTCAATTTTTATCTCGTTTACACTTGGTTGTCCTTATTTTATTAGAGACATTGTATTTTTATTGATTTAGAAGGAAATCGATAAATCGGGGACGTCTGCTTATTTTTAGCCGGTGTTTATGATTATCTCGGAATCGATGAAAAATAACAAAATTTTTATCTTGATCTATTTAAACTTCAATTCGTTCTAGACCCAAGATATTCATTAAAAAACGACTTAGCCGGGGTTTACCACTTCATCCTAGCATTGTAGTTTTTCTATACAAAACCAACATTTGTTAACCGATAATCTTCGCTCCGATAAATCGTCAATCTCGGCTTCGGTTACTCTTGCCGTCTTCTATATCTCGTAGAATCCAGGCGAACTACGGTCGAATTTAGATTTCTAGTGGAGTGATACTGTTAGAGCAATAAATAATAATGTATAGATAGTTGAGTAATAGTTTTTAAAAGAGGATTCTTTGATCCAATAACATAAAGCCATTCAATTTTTGACCAAATTAAAAAAACAAATTAGAATTATCGGCCCATATCACTAATAGACAATGAACATACATTGAAGTCCAGAGTTTTCCTCTCGGAATTCTATTGGGGATAGAATTGAATATTTATTATAAAAGAAATTTTATGGAACCAAAACACGAGCAAATGGATTGTTGTTATACGAATGATTACGAACAATTAATCGGAAAAAGTACCATCGAATGCGGTGCGTAAAGAGTACAGGATGAAAGGGCCTTAACGCCCTGGATACAATGCACTTGTTAACCGACAACTTCTAATAATACAGATCTTTAATTGGACTTTAATTGGTTAATTTGTTATGAATATGTTCCTCTGCACCTTGGTGCTCATTCGTTTTTCTTCTCTCGTCTCTACTGCAGAGCAAGAATACGTGAATGAGCCGGACCAGCGAATCGGCGTAACTCCTCTGTGTATTTTGCTTCATGCCGTTATGCTCTGTCTCGCGCATTACTCTACTCCACTCCTGTGAGCACACATCCACACACAATTACTCACCAACAATGAACCTCGGATATACAGAGTCTTTCATGCCGTAGGTCAGCAAGCTCATGTGTAGAAGAGAGGAATACAATGTACAGTCGAAACGACGGGGGAAAGAGTTGGTGTTTTTTTTATATTTTCTATTCTGTTCCTTTTCTGCTGGTGTTTTACAAACTCGGTTATATCTGTGCTACTATGTTTATGATGATAGCTACAATGGAAGATGAATATTCAAAGATACCCTAGAAATACAAAATATCCATTTTTATTGCATGTTTTACAATTTATATTCCAGCACGTGAGAAAAAAAATGTATTATTTGCTTTGTAGATTTACGTAAATTGACTGGATTAAACTTCATACATGAAGTGAATGTATATCCCTGCACTCTTGGTTGTTGCATGTTTATTGACAACAGAATAAATAAATTGAATCATTGCAACAAATATTTACTCAACACAGGGAGAACAATGACATTCCTAAACAATAGAACTAATTTCAATGAATAATTTATAAAAAGACAATATAGAAATGAGGTCGCCCTTTCAGGACTTTTCAGTAGGCATCGGTATTGTAACGAATGTGTAAAAAATGAATTAGAAAATCGGATAGCAAGGTAGTTTTTTAACGATGATATTAATAAATATGTAAAATATAAACTGTAGTGTGTGGTAAAATAGCCCCGTAGAAATTGACTCAATCTCAGAAAAACAAAAATTACAGTCTCTATTATTCCTGATAAATCATTAATCAATAATCATCAATCAATCATTCATTTCGATCAATAAATCATTTAAGTAAATTATTGTTAAAGTAATTTTTGGTAAATGTCTAGTGTGGGTTCACTTGGCAAAATTTAGTAGAACTTATTCAAAATATAGGTTGGTTGTGTGAGTTTACAGCCATTCTGAATAACGAAATACACCAAAACAAAGGGTGTTTGAGGTATTAACCTTAATACACATCGTTGATTGGCGGCTCAGTTTCGTAAGGAACACGCAGCGGATTGGTGAAGTGTAACCGACAAGTGCGGTGTTGGTGAAAATCATAGGACATAAAAAATCAAAATTTGAATTTTGATAAATTGAAATTAAGTGTCCATGGTGAGAACCTATTGTGCCCCCCTCACGAAAGTGATTCAGTGATCTCTCAGATAGTTTGACCCATTCGTGAAGATTTTAATCTTCAATTAACGACGTTTTGCCAAATTTGTTTACTAACAGAAGAGTTTTATTTTCTTAACTAACAGAAGAATTAGAGGATTTGGATGGGCTGACTGTGTGAGAAATCATTGTGGATCTATTTTGTCATCATCTTTGTTTGGCCCTTGTCTGTGTCTGTGTCAGCACGTGTTGCTTTTGGAACCTGAAACAACCACGACCACGTCGTTGGTCCCGGTTCACGCAAAGAGTAATGGGGTAAGTAATTTTTTGGCATTCGCCACACGCGGTTGGTTTCAATAAATGGACGTTTGAGAAGGAATATAGGAACTACGCCGCAATGACATTTCATCCAGTTTCCATATGATGATCTAGCTAGACTCATAGTAAACATTCACCGACGTTTAAAAATTCAAAATGCTGGATTTTTTCAATGAAAGTCAAGAATTCAAGTCACAATCTAAAAAACCAAAGCGTTTGTTGTTTAAAAAAAATTTCACTTCCTCTTGTATGAAAACGGAACTTATGCTCATTGAACACTATTTAATATTCAGCATTGTCGGTCTGACTAAGTGACTATTCATTAATTATTAAACACAATAAATTTTCAAAGGCAGTAGACACGTTTGTATTGATTGATATTATTGACGATGCGCATGAGAAGTTGAAACAATATTTTCAATTCATATGGCAGAGTCAATCTAAACAAACAAATCCCCGTCGTATCTCGACCAATCCCTATCCACCTGATATTCTCGAATTCAGTTGGAATCACCGATGTGAAATATTGAAAATAAACTTTTCCCAGACAATGGACATATTGGATCGAAGACAAAATACTACTATCATAACCCCGAATGTTGAATGCATTGGATACCTCGCTCGTGAAAAGTTTGTTCAGTACTGGAGTATGGCCATTGTTACTGTTCTCGACGTGTTTTCCCCCAGCATAGTATACACGCCAAAACAGAGAGCAAAAGTTTGACCACAGTCTTTTGTATTATATTATGTATTACTCGTTGTGTAGGAACACACCATAGGTTGTACGAAAAAAAAAAATGAACAAAAACAGAAACAATAATGGAAAACGAAGAGGGCCGAATGTTAACAAGATTACAGGCGTGATTTAGTTCCAAGTGTATACAACGCGCATTCGAGTGATGTGCAACCGATTTCCCTTAGGAATAGTGAATGGAATGAAAGAGCGTGGTAAGAGTTAAGGAAGGGGAAAACGGGGAGGAGGAGGAGGTATAGAGATGGATTCAACTGACTATAGATACTCGTATGGGAACAGTAAATGCCCGGAGCCACGCGCCAGGGCCGTCATATTTACGCCCGGTGTTTGCCCCCACTGATTACTGTTTGACGTGGTTGCACAGGTAGCTCTCACCGCAGCCGCAATATCTCCCCTTCTCTCTTCCTCTTTCAATCTCACTCATTCTCTTCACATATGCGCTTTTTGTGATTTCATGGCTTCAACCCCTTTCCACACGTCTTTTTTAACATAACATGTACCGGTATGAATGGCGTATCGCCATAATGTCAATTATGTATTGACATATTCGAAACGCATGTTTACATGACACGATATGATGAAATTTACCACCGTTAGACATGAAAAACTAAACAGTAAACTAGACCATGAATTGCAATGGAAGACACACATCTACTTGTCGTCAAAGTCTCTTTATTCACATTTTCATTTTTTCTCCGTTGGTCCTCTTTGTGCACGGTGTAGTGGAGAAAAACCAAAGAAAAAGTGCCCAGCGAATCGCGGTTAGAGAAAAGTACGTTCTCCCAAGTATATGTTCTGTCTTTCATCGCGTACGCTCCAGAATCCCCCATTCAACCTCGTTTCATATCGTATTCTGATCTGATGTTGCTTTAGGGGCTGGAAGAACTCTCTAAAGCGACAGAAATATGAATAAAAGATTGAAAATCCATAGTATAAAGGTGAAACAGGAGAAAAAAATAGGGCAAAAACATTTAAAACATTCAGGCATTGCAAATTGCGAGGAAAAGGTGCAGAGGACTTTTGTGCGGAAGGAATATTCTGGAGTTAATTCTATAAGAGGACGGGTCAATTGTACAAAAAAAAAGTGTGATTGAAATATACGAATAGAAATTCTCAGGGTTTTAACGAGAGGGAATTCAATTCAAATGAAAGAATTTGGACATTAACGAGAGACACTATAGAAATTGGAAAATCCGGACATTTTTGCTGATTAGTGGTGCTTTCAAAAAGGTTTGGTCCACCTAAGTCCATCCCAAATGATAGGAAATTTGAAAAAACGTAACGAACAATATTGCTTTTATTTCCAATAAAGATATAATCCAATTTGTCAATCGGTTTTAGTAACTAATTCACATACCTTCTCTCTTGGTATCTTCGAATCTGTTGGAAACTAAAATCAATAAAATTAAAATTGATGCGACAATAAATTCGTTTGTTTTGTATTTTATTGTTTTTAATTTTCGTGGATAACTCGAAGGGAACAAATTATTGTAATGACCCCGAAAATAGAAATAGTATATTTCGTAACAAGTGGAAAAAAATACCTATGTGTAAATGCGGATATGAAGAAGAAAATTTAAATCATGTTTTATGGGGATGCCCAATGTAAAGCAACGCTAGATAAATCATGATTAAAAAATTATGCGGGAGAAAAGTCCTTCCGCCATATTGTATTCAGGAATTTTTGGTCAAACTCGACAAGAACTGTCTAGTCATTATCACGTTGAAAATATAACTCGCTTGTAACAAGCTATAGACTATAGTGATATCTTGTACATTGTTGGCAAATTAAACCTTTACGGTTTAGAAAAGCACAATAAAAAAAAAGTGGAAAAAAATGGTTTTTGGCGAGTGGGAGGTTTACATCACGAGCCAAAGGCGAGTGATGTAATCCCACGAGTCAGCAAAAACCACTTTTTTTACGAGTTACAAACAATATTTTTCATCTCACTGTGTCGAAAAAGTGCTTTTTCGACACACGAGCCTTCGGCTCGTGATATAAACCTCCCACTCGCCAAAAACCATTTTTTTTCACTTGTTACGAAATATACTATTAGGGAATTTCAATTTTGAGTGGATTCAGATGAGAAAAACTTCGATAACCTCGACTTTACTGCATGAATTCGATTTTGTATTGCAGGACTTTTACATTTCAGTACATTGTCTCTCCTTTAGACAAATATCAACGGTTCACTATTACTACAGAGTAATCCTATACTACTTCGAGCACGCGATAGATTATGTTCATGAAGAGGTTTACAGTTAATTATTTTCTCCGTAGCAAAGTATTCCAGATGATTGAGAGCTAATTAAAAGCATGGAATTGCATCGCACACATATTGTGTTACACAGTCCATGTCCGTGGGTTTCCGCAGCTCTTTCTGTGTAACGCATCGCTCCCCTCCCTCCCCAAAAACCACTCTCAGCCCATTTCTGGATTAACCTCACTGCCAGTGCTCTACCATCATACTATGCACACATCCCCGTAAATATTTACGCGTAACGCTACAAACACATTTGCATGTCGAATTCGATGGTGATTCTCCTGAATTCACATGAGTGAATCCTCGGCTCGCCTCATGTATAGACTCGATTGGTTGTGTGGATATTGAATGAAGGGTAGTCATGGTGAACGCATCTCTCTGTAGCTGAAATACCTGGTTCTGGAGCAAAGCTTTCAACGTTTGTTATCAACCGAAATAACCGAATCATCGGAGTCCTTCGTCAATGTGGACATGGCATTTAATTGATGGTGAGCGTTGGAGGTAGGAAACGTTTGATATCTCCAATCCTCAGAGGTCTGTGTTTTCGAAGGTATGCGTGGGGTAGAAAGCCTGTATGCCGTTCATTTTTGAAATCATATTAACGCATTCTTCGCTATTAACAATGACTTTATTGAAATAAAGCACGATGCAGATAAAACACTACAGGGCATCAAAATTGAATGTAAAGAAGGCATCAAAATAATTGAGAGGCACTAAGTTAAGGGGAGAGGTGCGAAGGAAAAGTAACGAATACATGACAGACGGAATGGAATTAGGGAAATGGAGGGTTCGTTGCACTATATACAGCTGGTAAGATTTTTTCTTTTATTTATCTCTGTATTTAAGATGTCTTTTTTTCCTTATTAGTTTGTGTTGCGATGATCCGAAGCAGAGGAGAGTGTCATGTGTAATCACTGAACTCTTCGAAAATCCTAATAATTCTGTTGATCCACATTTCCACTGAAATTTCATAGCGAAAATTGAGGAGGTTCCTTCATTTTTTTATAACAAAATTAGAAATGAAGTATTTTTTTTTTATTCGTAATTTCCTTGATTTTATCGAAGTATTTTCTCGATTTGAAACCTCTCCTCTAGCCTGCCTCTCCCTCCCACTTTCCTCTCCT
>JAPYZM010000591.1:0-32486 GCA_030522845.1 Psyttalia concolor
CGCCTCGACTTTCACTTGTTGATTTGAATTTAAAAGCGCATGAAGAGACGATCTCATTCTGACATTTGTTCAATTTAGTGATGAAATATTGTGGGTAATAAGTATCTGGCACATAATGGCATTTTTTCAATTGATACTGAGTGCCAGAAAGCTGGCAAAGGCCCAGGAAGATTACCACGATGAAAAACTCAAGTCAATTGAGATATCAAAGGGTGGAAAGGTGAATTATACCCTAATGCAGAGGATAAGAGTAAAAAAAATAATGTTAGTTAATTGAAAAAATTCCCTTGATTTTCGAACTCGTGAAGAACCTAATTTTCATCTTCAGGTTGCGAATAAAAATGCGTGAATGCTGGAAGAATTGTCTTTCGTTTCCCGAAGACACGTGGCTCCACAGAAAGATTGAACTCTTAAAAACCGACGGGACAATTGAGAATTTTCTCCTCACAAGCATGATTGGTTTTCTGGGGGGTATATTCTTAACCTACATATTCTTCATGTTCTTCGTATTTCAATTGAACTTCACTCTCTCCTCCGCAACTCTACTGTGCTCGATATTCGGAATAATACTGACGATTGGCCTCGCTTTTTCACATCGCGTACGGTGAGGAGTATAGAAGAGCATGCGAGAGAACTTGAATAAGAGTAATCACTCACCGGAATGCTGGAGATATCTCAATATTTTTTTCCCCCAGATGTATAGTATTTCTGCTGCTGCCGCAATTCTTCTCTAAGCGGGGTCGTCAGGCACTCATGGCGTATGCTTTCATCTTGGCATTGACTGGTCCAGCCAAAAATACGTTGCACAATATTGGGGTTTTGTCCGAATCGTTGGCCTGTGGACAAGTGACATTAATGAAATTATATTAAAAATTGAGAGGAGAAAGATAAATAAATAGGGTGGATTGAAGCCTCAATGGAGATTCCTTTTTCTTGAAAATTTTGGTCACATTGGATTTGGCTAAATATTAATTAAGTTTCTACTAAATTTTTTAGAAAAATCGCCATTGAAACTTCAGAATTTCAGGGAGGGCTCATTAGAAACTATGAACATCCGTTAAATTATTGTCATAAAGCACTTAGAATCGAGAGAATTCAGAACAAAATGTTCTTAAATTTCCCATTGACTGATGAACGAAAAAGTTAACGAATGTTTTTTTACAGGAACAATTGAAAGAAGCCGTAAAAACAATAGTAGACCTCGTGAAGCAGCCCTTCTACGCTCTCCGAGACGCTGTCGCCGGAATAATAAAAACAGTAAAGATAGTTGCTCAAAGAATAAAACAGGCACTCATAGCGATCAAACGAATGGTTCTCAGTATAAGTATGTCTAATAAATGTTAATGTCCCATTAAATTCCGAATAACTGTGTAAAGCGAATTAATTCTCCATTAAAGTTAAGGTAATTACCGCGGTGTTCGAGTGGTTGGGTAGCGTTGTGAATATATGCAATAAAAAACTTGGCACACCGTTCGAGAGATGTCAGAAGGTATTCGATGGTGCTGTTGCTGATTGTTTCGCTAAGCTGGGGCCTTTGTTTGGGGGAGTATGTAATCTGGCTTATGTCGTTGGGGCATTGTGTTACATTGTCAAGCCCCTCGACTTTATCTGCATTCTCGTTTCATTCGTGTCGGATGCTATTGTGGGTGCTATACGGAGAAGTAATTTTATCTAATTTGTTTAACAATACGTACGGAAAAATTTCATAAAAAATCGCAATTTTACGGATTCTTTTTTTTTTTTGTATTTTTAATCATTTCTCTTGTATTTCAAATTTCAGTAATTTCTAGCTTATTTATTCAACATTACCTTTTCCACTAAATTTTTGTTATATTTCAATCGTTTTTATGATTAATTGAAAAATTGAAAATTTTCATTTGAATGATTTAACTGTAGAATAATATTAATTAAATATTTGTTTTAATAAAACAATTCACAAATTCATTGCGATTTTTTTTTAATTGGCCAAAATGAATAGAATGTTCAATAGAATCTCCTAAAGAATTCGTTCGGTGTTTTTATGTTTTTTTTTCGTCAGAAAATATACGGAATAAATTTTTATGATTTTTCTTTCCAACAGAGATACAAAAATTCGCCAAGCATATGAAAGCAATGTTTTACGTTAAAGTTGACTTCTCTCATTCATTTCACTTTGAGACGAACAAGAGTAGAACATTGGAGGAGGTGGCAACTGGAATCGTCACGGAAATTAGATCAAGGACTGATAAGTTTCTCACTCTCTTCGATTGGATGAGCTTTGTTACTAGCTTTTTCGTTCTCTTCATGCTCTTAAGGTAATCTAAATTAAATTATCCCACAGAAAAATGGAGCGAATGAGAAGAAAGTTTGAATTTCCAGGATATATTTTTTTTCAATGTTTGTGTGCAATTTTAGAATTGAATCATTGTATACAAAAATTACCTCTCTCCCAAAAAAGTTTGAATGATTTAAATACCAAAATCATTGTCCCCCAACCAGAGTGATCCATTATCGTCACAAATGGCTGACAAACGAGCGCTTCGACAATCAATATCTGACAGGAGATCTCCGTCAAATTGATTTGATCCGTGCGAAACAGGACAAAGAGACAGTTTTGCCCCTCAATCCTCGTGAAAAAAGCAAATACATTCCATTGACATCCATCACCCTCATCAAAGCCGAAAAAATCCACCTGACAAAATCTGCTGTTTTTCTTAGCCTCACGACTTTCAAACTCTGCATCCACATGATGGTAGACTACAGTCTCTATTGGATCCTCAGCACAATCCGCTATCACGGGAGATTCGAGACGAAAGTTCAGCAGGTGAACTCAGTGGGAATGTATGTCTCTGGGGACGGATATCTGGCACAACTCTACAGAAGTATCGTCAAGGCTTTTTCACCGTCCGACGCCAATATAGAGGTGGACACTTTACCCTGCCTGCCCGATCCTATACCACCTGACTTTGATAGATATGCCCAGATCATTTCGCTCATTCTGATCTGCTGGATCATGACTGTTTTTGAGCCCTACGGGTTGCGATTGAGGCAGGTTGTAATGGGTTATTATCATCCGGAGAGAGCGAAGCAGAGAGCCGTCTGGCTATACAATCACATCATTCGGTAAGAGGAGTGGAAATGCAATTCAGGATACCTGAAAGAACCTAAGGCCTGGATCGATTATCTTTTGGGACTTGATATATATTCCTGTTTTTCTATTTTTTCCCAGCAAAATTTCTCAAAATTGTTTGGTACAAAGTTTTTAAAATTTTTTGTTTAAAGAATGTTTTGAATGAAGTGATCAGCTGTCCCTTTAAAGGAATACAATTCAGCTGACAACGGATCACTTGCAAAAGTTTTTGCAATATTAAGCGGCGAGTTATCAGCATTTACTGGTCAACGAATGTACACGAGATTGTTAACAAGGGTATACAAGTCGGCACTGGCGGTTTTTTTGATTTTGTGCGCTGCACGTGACCACAATGTTTTTTTCCCACTACAAAATTTTTTTCTTTTCAATTAGCAATTCACGCTCATTAGGATATTTCTTGTAATGCAACATCGTCACACCTAATGTTCAAATAGTTTGCCGGCGAAAGGTAAAACAATGGAATGTAGAGAATGTTTTAAAAGATAATCAATCCGAGTATTAATTGAATAATCTAGATTCCGATTGAGTTCCATTAGAATTTTAACATAAAAATAAGTCGACTCGTGTTTGCGTACCAGCATTATAAAAAAAAGTATGAAAAATATTAACGTTTGTTTTTCAATAGTTGAGTCAATAATTGAAAATTTATAAAACATCACCTGATGAAAATCCATGGAAATTTAGTGGATCCCAATACATATAAGAAATTTGAAATGAAGAAGCGGATAGGAGCCGGATAACTCGGTTGGAAAGAGCAGCTGATGCATAATCGGGAGGTCCCGGATTCGAGTTCCGGTCTAGACTATTCATTTTTTCAGTAAAAATTTTGATCTTAGAAAAAAATCTTAGATTGGAAAGTGTCATGGCGGAGAGCATATAAAATCATGATTTTCATTGGCTGTTGAAAAGGCTCATGGGCGTCATTTAGTGAATTTTTCAGGATTAGTAACTTTCAAAACATCAACTCTCATCCTCATGAAGCATTCGCGAATGCATTTGTAAATGGGAAACTCGTCAACGTCACGCCAAGCTTGTCACTTTCAAATTGAGAAATTATCCTGGATCCTATCCTACCTACTCCAAATCCCATTTAATAGTATCCTGTGACGTTACGAGCATGTGGAGCTCTATATAAAATCCCCGTCGTTAATGTCAGCATAATTCTCAACATGAAATTTACAAGAAATTTTTACTGAAGTAATGAATAGCCCAGATTAGAATCCCAGGACCTACCGATTACGCATCCCGGTCAAAAAGTGGCATGATTTTCAGCGACCGAACATTTGAACATTTAAATGAATTTCAACCAAACTTCACTACAATGTTCATACAATCCTGATAAATTGCTTTTTGTCACTCGGCCGAAAAGAACTTCGTCCTGTACCTCATATTTGCCAGCAAAGTTCTTCACGGCCTAGTGTCAAAATGTACTATACATAACAAACAAGTTTTTTATTCTAATTAAATTTTTGACATAACTGAGCAATTAATTAACCCCCAGATCTCGCGGAGGTTTTATAAAATTCGCCCGACGACAATTACGAAGAAAATTCGGTATGACTGGAGACAAGAATATAGAGAAGATCACCTGTAAGGAGCGGATCATGGCAATTTGCCCAATTTTACACAAAATATTGCCGCAGGACCAGAGGATGTGTCTTCTCTGTGGAGCCCCTGAGAGAGACGAGCAAAATCCTCACATCAAATGCCCTACGCCAGGTTGCATCGGAATATTCTGCCCTCAATGCTTCGCTGATCTCCAAAACCTCTGCACCATTTGCAAATCTCCGTTGGAGTACGGAGACATGTCCGATATGAGTGAAGAGTGGGACTCCTCAGAGGACGAACCACCTCGAACTATCAAGAAGATTCAACGAGTAGAGGAGACAACGGAAGGGACTGAGGAGTTGACGACGGAGCTGGAGACCCCGGACGTGGAGAAGGGACTCGATGATGAGGAACTAGAAGAAACAACTGAGGGCATCTCCGAGTCGTCAGAATACAGCCAATCCTATCAGGATGAACCTCCTGGAAGATTGATCCCAGCGGTTGATAAGGCGGTCTACAGGGACATTGAAGCCCAGAAGATCCGAGATGACGTGACAATTCAGATTTTCAATGAGCCGTTGATGGGACACTCTTGCAACAGCAGTGGAGAACCGACTTCGTGCTTTGTTCTCAGGGCCCATCGGCAATTGAAGTCGAGGACCAAGCCCTCGTGTCCTTGTGACGAAGAGTCATCATCTGGTTCTGACAGTTCAGACTCGTTCTGCGAGTCAACTGAGGAAATTGAGGAAGAGGAGGTTCTGCATATTGAGGTTGAAGATGATGGGACTAGGGCGTTAGTGGGCGCTGGAGGGAGTGGATTACTCAGGAAGAAACGTGGAAGAGTACAGAGAATTGTCGACGCCCTGAACCGAGTATCCTTCATCAAGAACAGACAATCGGGAGGGAGGAGCCGGATTGATGGAAGGACAGTGGGCGAACGTGGGTCTATCACTCAAAGGGTTATCAAGATGTTAAAGTCTGGAGACTCGACGTCTTGTCTTCCTTGCCAGCGAAGTAGAAGGAGATCTTGCAGCGATGGAGAGTGCCTAGAGGATTCACGGGATCTTCCTGAAAGGGGGAAGAGCTTTAAAAGATCTAAGAGTCATCCGCAGGGTAAACACTGCTGTCCGGATATTTATTCATTGAATTGGGATTCTCACAGGGAACGAGGGGGGACAGACGATACTTCAACGGTCTCGCATCCTCTGGCCGGACTGACGAAGTATTATGAAGTTGATGAGACATCTACTTCACCCGATCACAAAGAAAATGCGAAAGTTCAAATGGAGAAACCTGCGAAGACTGTAAATATTAAAAAGGGTGGAAATAATCAAAAAAGTCAATTTGCTTCGGCGGAGATATACGATCCTCTGGCTGGTCTTGAGATTTATGGCAAAGCCTCGAAACGACCAAGGAGAATTATCAAAGAGTTTCCATTAATAAGAGAAGAGCCAGAAGACACTCAGACGGAGAAGATAGAGACCGATGCCGAAGTAGAATTACCAGTTGTCGAGACTGAAGAATCTAATGAAGAACTGATATCAAGTACAGAAGAACAACAGGTGGAGAAAACGATGAGTCTCGAGAGCGCCAGCACTGCCGCTCCACCGAAAAGACAAGGGAGAGGGATCTTCAGTGAGTACTCGAAGAGATTTCGAAAAAGAAAGAAGAAATGCAAGAACTGCAAGAAGAGGAAGGATAAGAGTAAGCAGATTGAGCTAAAACAGAAGGCTCCAATGGCTACTCAGACCTCCTGCGATAAGGTTTGTCCATTGACCTATCCAGTACCTTGTTATCATCCGGCTCCGGTGTGTCTTGGTCCCGGTTATAACGTTGAAGACTGGTTGCGTTCCACTGAATTTGATAATGAAGATAATGACTTTTATAATGATGAAGTTAAAGGGTGTACTTGCGGAGATGTTCGTCGAGAGGAGTTTGGACGATTGTTTTGTCAGTGCTATCATCGAGATGACATGCCTCCTGTCATGAGAAGGTTTCAATCAGAGTGTCAATGCTATGAATTGGAGGAAGAGTCCGAAGTGAGAGAAATTATCCCCAGATTTGTAACTTGTCAAGAGATTCAGACTGATCCTACGTCAGTTCCAAGGGTTTCGAATCGACAGGAGCCCTCTAGGATTGTAAGTTGATAATAATAGGATTGTTTTTGTTTCTTTTACTTGAAAATTGTAGAGACATTTCTTAAATAGTTAAAAAATTTTATTCAATTTTGATGTCTAACGATGAAAAAATCCCCTCTAAAACTTCGATAAAATCATAAATCTTATTCTCTTCTTAATCAATATAACAAAATATGTGATGTCGCTCAGCCAACAGGTGGGGAAGCTCTGCCCTACCAAAGTACCGAAGTCTTTCCTCGGTTGGTCGCTGAATACAAAAATAAAACACACCCTGAAGGTCTGGCTCCATTATCCGAGATTTCAAGTGATGAGAGTGACGAGGAAACTCCCTTGATAGCTCCCAACAGCAAGGAATTGATCCAGCTCTATCCTCCGCCAACTCCCGGCCCTTCTCGTCCCACTCCAAAGTTCAAAGACAGGGTTATCAAGAAATTCAAAGTAATTCTTCAATTGTTTTTAGCACACGTTTTTATTATGAAAATTCTAGTGTATCTCGTGTCTCTGACAGTTTGGTTAATGGAATAATATTTTCGTAGGCAACAAATCTCAGAAAACGAAAGGATACTCGACGATGGAGTGACTCATCATCACCGTTGGAATCCTGCAAGAATACGTCTGAAGTTGACTCTGATGATGAAACAACACGTTGAAACGACCAATTTATTTCCTCTGAAATAGTAAAATATTAATCTTAACCCCTACACGACGGTAAATATTAGTATAATAAATGATAAAATGTCAAGCAATAGAGAAGAATCTCCGGGAGGCTCGCCCCGATCTCGTATCGGTCGATTCTTCTGTCCAACGAAAACAAAAAAAGGAAAAGATAAATCCGGTGATAGAACGAAAAATGAATCCTCCCAGACTCAAGATAAAACCAATGAAAAGCAGAAAGAAGATGACAAATTAGATGAATTCCCAGTGAAAGATGCCAAAAAGTTGATAGAAAAAGAGCTAGACCAAAACAAACTAACAGTATTAATCAATAACTCCATAAAAGAGGCTGTGAGGACCATCGTGAAAGAAGGAGTCTGCGATTTCATAGAGCATCCGCCCGTAATCCCCATAAAGTCCACCGATAAACAAAAAAAAAAGTCTTCAGAATTCCCCGAGGACCTAATTCCGACAAAAGACTCCAGTAGAGAGAAATCCTTGTTGAATTCCGAGGAGAAGAAGACCTTTGACTCTCATTCAAGATCACCAAGATCATCAAGGTCCCCAAGGTCGCCAAGAACTCGGAAACAATTGACTCCTCCAAAATCACCAGAGAGATCAGCATTATCTCAATGTGATCGTTCCATCTGCCCTGCGTACACGGCTCTCGACTGCTTAAAACGATCCAAACACAAGAAATCAAAGCCAAAGCAGAATGTCTCGACCGACAATCGGCGAATGACAGGTAACGTTAATATATATATCTGTTCCGAGGCGAACGAAAACGTGAAGCGTAAAGCTCCGGAGAAAGACAAGTGCTGTAAAGAATCTGAGGCTGATTCCGAAATCAACTCATGCACGAGTGTATCGAGTGTGGCAACGAGCAAGCTTGTCGATGCATTGAAGAAGAAGAGAAGGAAGAGGACAGAGGCTCAGGAGCTCGAGTGTGTCTGCGAAGAGCCTGAGGTGGCAGAGGCAACGGAAAAAGCCACAAAGAGGATGTCCGAGCGTCCTGATGAGATGTCGTCCTCTACTAGGCTAGACTACTCGAACGATAATGAGTCCAGTGAGGATTATCTGGATGGATGCAGCTTGGAAAACTGTCCTGCACTGTCTAGCAATAACTTTGACGACTCCTCGGCATATGGTAATGATGACTCCTGGGGTGCGAGAAGAACTTCCAGAAATTACTCGTTTCTACCTGCTGAAAGGGATGTACCTGTTCAGAAGACTATCAGAGAGAATGTTTGCTGTTCTTGTAAACAACAGAAGACGTCTAGGGTACCGTGTGATTGTGGATCTCAACAGAAAGTTCACTCTGTAGCCACTAATTATCCTGAGAATGGATTGGTTCGGTGTGAGCAGGACATGAAGAAAGAAGAAGATAATCAGGGCTGTCGGAAGAATGAACCTGAAGAATTCACAGTTTGTACGAATGAGCCCATTGAGGAGTTCACGGTCTGTGGTCCTCCTGAGGCGATAATTGAAGAGAAAACTAGTCGAACTGAATTTTCAGATGAATCCCTGAAAAAGAAGAGTTCATCTACCGAAAATAAAGACTCTCCGAAGGACGAAGGGGGCGACGCTTTGCAGGTTTTATCTACAGAGCCGACGAATTCTGACGATAAAAAACGAGAATCATTTCTCCTTAGATCGTGGAAAAGAGCCATGACTATAGTTAAACGTCCTAGAACGTCAGGTCCGGAAGCTAGCAACTCGGACAAAAGCAATCTTTCACCAGAACCCAAAAAATCCAAAAGCTCGGAATTGAAGATAAATGAACAACCTCCAAAAGTTGAATCAAAAAGCAACTCCTCCAGTACCCTCTCTCAATCGAGTAGAAAACGCCGAGGAAAATCAAAAATTCTGACCAAAATATCTGATAAGCAGAGGCAAAGAAGAGCTTCTCAGAGTGATTCAAAGCTCTCAAATTCAATCATTCTAAAACCAGGAGTTATACCAAGTCCTGAGAGCCTCCAAAACCGCCCTCAAGAAGAAGAAAAGGAAAAACAAAAAGTCGATTGCGAATGCGGCTCTGAAACCCCAAAAATTGTTCCCTGCACATTCATTGAAGCAGAGGAACCCAAACCCGAGGAATGCTGTCCATCTTGCAAGAAAAAGAAGGTAAATTGTGAGTGTTGTCAGAAATGCTGCAGGCCTCAGGAATCTGGTGAATGCAGGTGTCAGGAGCCTCAAAGAGAACCGAAGTGTTGTACATGCCAGCAAGAGACGTCTTGCTGCACCTGTAGACAGCCAGCGTTTAACCCACCGAAACCCTGTAAAATAGCTTGTGGGTCGTGCTGCAATCCTATGAACTGCTGCACGTGTCGTGGTCCCGACAGAAAGTGCTCCTATTGTGGAATGTCTCTTGAGTTTTGCAATTGTCAGCCTCCGTGCCTCAAGGGCCGCTCAATGCCAGATCGAAACAAGTGTGTAACTGTTTATTTTCTAATTCCATATGAAATCTCTTCAACCCACAAAAAATGTAAACTGCACTTTAAACTATGCAAACGCTTAATTGCAACAGCAACAACAACAGGATGCGGGGGAATTGGAAACCGAGACCTGGAATTCCATTTCGATATCCAAGAGATCGTTTCGGCCGAGAGAACGCCGATAATTGTCACTGCGATCAGTCGAAACCATATGGCTCGGAGGAGCTACCGTATCAAAAGCTCAACGTATTCACGAATGTTATGACTGAATTGCAGCAAAAGATCAGTGACTCCGTCAATTGCGATCAGTGCAATAACGCGTCATGCTGTTGTCCCCAACAAGGAGGTTGTTTAAGGTAATCTCGGATGTAATCGATCCAAATCTATTACGTGGGGCCATCACGAGCCAAAATACATAATTCGAAGCTGTTTTTGAATGATTACTTTTTTTAATTTTCAGTACGATTGCGGAGAGGGCAAGTTCACCGGAACGCAATGAGTCAGCTGTCGATTGCAAATGTCCCCGAGCAAAACGAAAAACAACTTTTGTTATTTGTGACAATTGTCGAACGAGTCCTTGTCGCTGTCGCAGAAATAAGAGGCCTCAGGCTAAATGTTTCTACTGCAAAACTTTGCCTTGCAGGTGAAAGTTTCTTAAATTTACAATGTTTTGATGCAATTTCTGTTGTGCTCCATTGGCTTTCTCAGGGAGATTAGAAAATTCATGGAATTTTCCTCCCCGAATGCAATGAAATATCTCTCTGCTAAGAGTTGCTACTAAACTGTCCATGAAGTTAATTCAATTTGATGTGAATGCATCAGATGTAAGTGGAAGTACGAAGAATCTCGTCCCCAATTCGCTGAAGATTTTGGAAAGAGAAAGACCAGGGGATGCAGGTGCCCCTCTCCAAACAGAATGAGCAAGGGAAAAGATTTTATGCCCCAGAGGGATAGACCCCACAAGAACTGGATCGATTGATCAATCTTGAGGTGTGCATTAGCTTTACGGTGACACAATTTGCCTATGTATTTTTTAATATTTTTCGAGAATTTGAGTAATGAAGTTGTCGACGATAGGAGACACTTGGTTTTATCGCTTGCTCTGCCACAAATTCTTGTCCAAGTTACAATTTTGAATCGATCAGATGTAACTGGGAGTATCAATAGATTCAAAACTAGAGGACTAGGAAATGCAGGCGTTTATCTCCAAAAAGATAGAGTAGAGAGTAAAACTTAATGCCCCAGCGACGTAAATCCCACCAGAACTGGTGCGACTGAATAATTCTGAGGCGTGTATACGTCACGCTGACGCAATTCGTGTATATAGTTTCCCTATTTTTCGGAAGTTGGATTAATATTATCAACTCAATTGTCTCGTGCTTCACAATGAAACTTGCGTAATTTAATTATGAAATATCGACGATACAAGATAATCTGTCTTATCGTATGCCTCATTTCGAAATTTTGATAAATTCACAATTATTTTGAATGTTCAAATTAAATTTCTGAATTATTCATATTCAGCTCCAAGTACAGAGAATATTGTTCCCAGTTAATGAACCGGATTGATTGCTTAACCGAAGACGTGAATCGACCTCACAAATATTATCAAATTTATGCTCTCGAACTCTACAATAAGACTTATATAATGTAATTAACCCGTCTTTCGAAATTTTGCTAAGTTGTCAATAATTTTTTAAAATCAAATTCATTTTTTTATTCAATGAAGTGCAACCTAAAGTGCAAAGAATGTCCCAAGTTCCACGAAAATTTCGAAAAAAGAAATACTCGAGAATTCCCAAAGAAAATGACTGCCAGAAAATGTTATGGCCTAAATCAACGGATCAATCCCGAGTTGTCGTTGACCTCCCAATGACATAATCCAACATACTTTTTGTAAACTTGAACAACACTATCAGCTGTATTTAATCATTCAAAACACGTGTGCTTCCAATCTTTGCTTATCAGCGTCCAAAATATTTGTAAGACCTTCGAGAAGAAATGAAATAAAAAAATACTCCATGTTTTTCTAGATTGAGAACCTCTGGCACTTGCTTCACAGAAGAAATTACCGAGGATCTCGGAGGCTGGTTGGTTGCACAGGACCCTCCTGAACCAACAGGTGCGATAAGTACTCAGGGGCCATGTTTAAACCTACAGCATGCACCTGCAGTTTGCCGTTTCGACGAAGAAAAAAAGCTACAAATGGTCTAGATGGTAACTCGTCGCACGCCGGAACGTGCATACCACGTGTCGACCTAAAATCCATCGGACCGGCGGCTTTCAGGTGTTCATTACTTATCCTAATCACTTTAAAATAATTTGCTGATTTTTGTTCAATTAAGTGGACGGGCAGAGGAATCTTTTGGCTGTGAGAAACGAAGAAAAACAAGTGCTTATTTCTTTTCTTGTTCTATTCTCATGGATATCGTGCTTACGATTCTCTTAAAAGTGCGGATAACAAGGAGTAGGGGATTACTTTTAGTTGCCCACATATAAGATGCTGTGCCCCGACCTCTGCTAGTCTTGAATAAACCGACCACTCGGTTGAACAATCGCTCTCTGTACTTCTCCCTCGTTTTTATTTTGTATATTTCCAATTAATTGGAATTTGATATTTGGGGTGTAATTGGTGTGAATGTATAATGGAAGTGACTAGTCGAGAGGCTAGGGCCTACAGCAAGATACTCAATAAATCAAGATGTGAGTCAGCGAAGGGATTGGCTCTTGGGGAACTTATTCAGGAGCTTCATAATGCATTCAACACAGATATCGTCGATATCGATTTTGTTCAGAAATTAATCTCATCGTACAGGAGCAATCCGCGGGATTGGAAGAAATACGCAAAGTTCGATCGTTACAGGTGAGTTTTGAAATGGGGGAGATTTGTATTCTGATCACGATTTCCCGGCATTATAACGGGTTGAGGAAGGTGAAAGAGAATTGACTTCTGAATTTCTACACGGAAAGAAGAAGACGTAGTTTTCGAATAAGTCTTGTTTGAGCCCATAAAATTGCTAGATAAAAATGATGGGAAAACCATTTTTCAGATTCAAATTTCAATGGCTCAAAAGTATATCAAGTTTTTTTGTGAAGACCATTCCTTTAAATTGCAATTGCTGTTTTTTTTTATTAGAAATAAAACAACTCTGGAGCCACAACTTGAACCAACCCACCCTCCCCTTGGCCGCAACGCGTTGCACTATAGCTGCCTCCCCCTCTAATTAGGCGCGCAATATTTTATCTATTTTCGCGAAAAAAAAAATCTCCATCTGCAGACAGCCGTCAAATTTTGTGAAAACACGGCAATTATCACTGAAATTATTCCATTTTATCTATACAATTTCTGTAAGTTTCAATAAATTTTTCTTTTCATGTAAAAAACTGAACATGATTTATATTGCTCTAACTATCAAAGAGTCAACAAAATCTAATACTTTAGAACCTTCTGCAGAGACCAGAACAATCGAGAAGTCTCACACAATCGTATCATGTTTTTAATGATTCGTCTGCTTTCTTACTGTTATGATCAATACCATATACTGAAATAATAATTAGTTCGTCAGTGTGGCTTTTTTATTTACCATTTCAAAACACAATTACTCCAGTGGATGATAATAAATAACCCAACAAAAAAAACTTTCTTATCAGCGAAGGTTATCCATTTCCCCTACATTTTGCAAACCGATTAAAACAGAGAATCAACTGAGAATAAAAAGTGGAAAACAAGAGTAGAGTGATACAAGGATTTGGTGACTATTAACAAATCTAATTAATTAAAACCATTTCTAAATCGTTATCGACGGCACTTATGATTAACGAAAATCGCAGCAAATAAGGCAGTCTATTTTTTTAATTGGCCTAGATTAAAAATACTGTGTACCACTTATTCACCAATATCGGTGAAATAATCGTTTTAAAATATCAAATTATAATGTACCAGGGAGTAAATGGATAAAGTAATTTTACTTTCGTAAACAATTGCCCTCGACAGATTGAAAAGTGGTGTAATTATCTGAACTCAGTGAATGTCCCAAGTATTTCAGCCGCGATTTCCTCTACTACATCATTCCATGTTGAGATATGTTCAAAGAAATGAGTGAAACTAGGCAATTATGCCGGCCCCTAGACGTGGAGGAGATTTAACTTGGAGTAAATGTATCTGAGTGAAGAATAGGAATCATTATTTATCAAGTGGATATGATTCTTCAGGTACACCAGGAATTTGGTGGACGAGGGCAATGGAAGATTTAACCTGATGGTTTTATGTTGGGGGGAGGGTCATGGATCTGCCATTCACGACCATGCTGATGCTCATTGCATCATGAAAGTACTACAGGGAGAATTACGCGAGGTAAATACGTTGCAAGTTGGAGCGGAGAAATTAAAGAAAATTTATTATTGGGAAAATCATTTTAAAATATTTTTCTTCTATCCGAATTTCATGACAAATCGAAAAGTTTTTTAAAAGTAAGAGAAAATCTGGTAGTTTCGCCAGCACCATTTACTGAATTTCTATTGAACTTTCTATTAGTTCAATATACAATGAAAATATGTCAGAACAATACTGAATAAATTGTGAGTTTTCTGAATAATATAAACTGAAATTGTCAGAGTTAAATAAGAATATCGGAAGAAATTTACTATTTGATGTGGACTTTTCTCGAAACAAAATTGAAAAAAAAATATTGTTGCCAAAATACTATAGACGCGATACGCATGGCCATCGATCGAATTCACCGAATGTGCGGAGGATAAAGAGCTCCAGGAGATCGAGAAAAATGTTCTCCACCTTAACGATGTATGCTACATAAATGACTCGATGGGTCTCCACCGGGTGGAAAATCCTAGTGCCATAAACCCCGCTGTCTCCCTCCACCTCTACTCGCCGCCATTCACCACGTGTTCAATTTTCAACCAGAAAACTGGCCAGAAATTGCCTAGCAAAGTGACCTTCTGGTCGAAATATGGAGAGCGCCGTAATCGGGTGAGTTTAAATCTAAAATTTTATGAAATTTTTGGGCTACAATGGTCAATTCCAAGATAATCTTTTTTTTCGTTATACTTTTTCAGGAGATACAGGAGAGCAGGTGTCCGGAGGATAATTAATCCAGGTTTTCCAGAATAAGAAGAAAATGGGTTATTAAGAAAACAGAAACGTTTTTTTGTTTTTGAGAAATTATGGAAAACTACGTAATACCAATGATTACCTTCTTCGTTATTACGCCATCAATTACCTATAAGTTCGACTTTTCATTATTGGAATTAAAAAATGTAAATTTCATAATGCTCACTCAATTTGTTGTCTTTAACAGTGAAAAAATCTGTGAATAATCAGAGTTGGTTTATCCAAAATTTTTTTATTAGATAAAAAACTCCTTGATATGCCAATTCCACTGATATTCATATATCAATATTTGCCATACCAATTGCCACTTTGAATAGACAAGATGTTGCATTCAATTGAAGGACTGCTTACACAATAAAATGATAATGTATAATGTTTAATTATTTATCGAAAAAAAAAATATCACGAAAATCAATTGTTATCGATTATTGACTAAGACTAACTAAGATTTGATTTTATACTCATGATTGTTACTCTATAATTTGTCAAGATTTTATCCAACTATTTGTAAATAAATTTAGAAAATACTGATATAATCTCCAATGCGTCCAGAAAATAACACGCGTCGTAAATCAGCGTGGAAATTTATCGCAATTTCGAAATTAACAAGGTTATCGTATATATAATGACCTGGGGTGACTTTCCACTGATAAAATCCAGATCAATTTGCCATTGGATCACTCACGCTAAGAATTACGCAATTACCAAATTTCACAGGGATTTTTATCAATATCGAAGTCACGTGCTTCAAATGGAGATTAATTCCCCGTAGACAATGATTGCGCGGTTTAGAAACAAGTTTCATAATTTCTTGATGAGTAAAAAATTTGAGAATCAGTGCATACAGCACTCTATCGAATTTTTCTGCAGAACTGAATTAATTCACCACGCAATGCTTAAAGTAAGTATAATCAACAAGAAAATTGGGCCAGACTCAATTTGGTAAATCGTTTGATGGGGTGATCAGATCACATATTTGGACCTTTGTGGGGGTCGTACCAGCCGCGTTCCAGCGACAAACCCTGAGTATGCTAAGTGCTGGTCAGGTTTGTAGTATCTTACCAAACGTTGAATTGAATATATTCAAACCAAATGTATATAAAGTTAACCAAAATTTATATCTTCAGAAGAGAAGGGAAAGGAAAAGTTCCGTACATCTACTCAAGCTTAAAAAATTACTAATTTTTTGTCCTAATGCGATCAATTCAATTCTAGCGTTTTCCTCCTCTACTTACTGAGTCAGTAATCGCTGTGTGTGTAGGCTTAATAGCAGCGAAATAAGGCAAGGTTTCTTGGTTTTTTGGTTCGCCGGTAAAACACGCGGGATGTAATCAATTCGTGTTTCTTGGCCGATTCAGTTACAAGCAAGTTAATTGTATTTATTTCGGGATATGAGTGCCGGAAGAGTGTTCTCCATGCTGGTGGAGAGTATTTTGAAGATTCTGAATACTGGTCGGAAAGTAAACAGCACTTGGTTCAGGTTAGATGTGCATTGTGTACAGAGGACTCTTCACACATTTTCTCAATGCACGTACAACCTAGCGCAATTCCTTTTGCACCAGCATTTAAAATACTCTCCATCATCGCTGAAAATACTCGTCCAGCCCTTCTGCGAGCCTCACACTTATCAAATCTCGAAATATATACAATTAACATATTTGGATTAAAATTGGTCAAGAAATGCGGTATTCAATACATGGCACCTGTTTTACCGATGAAACAAAAAACAGAGAAACACCATCTTTTTTTGGCTCCTGTAAATCACACAGTACTCACTGAATCAGTAAGTCGAGTCGGAAAAAACGCAATAAAATCGTAACCATCAAATTAATAACTGCTTTTGGGCCATCTCCCATAAAATTTTTCCCATCATTCTCCATTTAGAAATGTCAACCTTCAACTCGAAATCTCTACCTTATCGTCTGCCAATTCGCTTATTGCCCGGATGGATAATAACGACTTACTCACTCATGATAAGTGTAGCGAGCTGATGGTAAATCTGGTAGAGAGATAATTTGGTCTCTTCAGCATTTCAACTGCTGAAACAAATGATAAAAAATTCTCTCAAAGTACCAAGATATAATTGATGTAAGAATTTGAGTTCCA
This sequence comes from Psyttalia concolor, assembly GCA_030522845.1. Classification (NCBI taxonomy): domain Eukaryota; kingdom Metazoa; phylum Arthropoda; class Insecta; order Hymenoptera; family Braconidae; genus Psyttalia; species Psyttalia concolor. Next base: position 17,140 of record JAPYZM010000591.1, read on the forward strand.
CAGTAATCGTCTTACGAAGGGAAACCTTGGAGTCTAGTTTTTGAACTCAGATGGTAAGTTTCATTGGCCTTTAAATTATGAATTCTTCAATGAGGTTCCTCCGAGTCGGGTAAGCCCGATCGGCAGATTCCGCCGCGATATTCCACCAATCCTCGTCTACCCGATCCCCACCAGCTCTACCGCCCAACCATAGTCCAACGGAGGCCTGATGCCAAGCAGGAGTGGAGCCACTCGCATAACAATTTGTCTCGCAAGTAGAGATTCCGTAGCACACGACAAAAAAAAAACTATATGCATATATCGAAGTGTAAAAATTTGTAATCACTCATTTTATACAAAAAGCCGGAGGTGTCGAGTGAAGTGACATATGTACATTAAAATGTAACATGGCGATGGTTGCGTCAAATATGAGTGGCCACATACAGAAGCAGCTCACCAGGAGTCTGGAGAGAATCCTGGAGGAGGCACACCTCAGCGGTGAGCTCAGACTGAGCGGTCGTAAGCTCAAGGATTTTCCTAAAGTGGGAAAGACCGGCGGAACAAAATACAATCTATCCGATACAATAATCGCAGGTGAGGGAGGCAATATTATTTTTTCACCTGTTTCCCTTTTTTTATTACCCCCAAGTCGGTTATTTCCTGTCCATCCTTATCGGAGTTGAAGCGATACAAGGGTCAATGCGTCAAGTTTAACGGGCGTTGAAATTATCGGAGGCTTAACCTCAAATGTTTGTTTATGGGGATTAAATAGTCTTCAGAGTGAAAAGACTAGATGAGTTGGAGTGGACAACGAACATTGCTCCCTTAATTATTTAAGCTTTAAACGGTGAAAAATTTATTATTTATGCTTCACTTGGAAGTGGTAGAACAGTTTGAATGCATTTAGTAGTTGAGTTTACCAATAGAGAGATCAGTCTTCAGTGAATATCTTGAAATCTAAAGAAGATGGTAGAATATTCATAATAACACTTTTTGCGAAGCAAATCGAGGGGCAAACAAAGTAATTACAAATATTTCGCTATCTCCCTTGAATCCGGAGATATTCATAAAAAGAAAAGTCAGCCAGAAGAGAGATCGTTTTATGGCGTTGTTACTGAATTTAATCATTGAAATCAAAATTGGTGTGTAGCATCAAAAAATCACCTTCATCATTTTTACAATACAAATGAAAGCCTGAGTAGAAAAAAAAGAAATTCACCATTTTTCACGTGGGTTAAAAAAAATGAAAAGTAAACGATGGAATTTGTCTGTATAGGAAATCGAGAACTAAAACAAATATTCTAAAAATCTTGAAATCTCCCTTAAATTCCACGATATTCCTAAAAAAAATAGCAAAGAGCTAAGTCGGCCTCTAAGCAATAACCCAAAAATAAACTTATAATAGCAAAAATTCGCGCCTAACATTTGGAGAAGTGAATTAAAAAATGAAAAAAGACAAAAAACAAAAACAATTGTAGAGAACCGGAAAAGGCTCGGCAGGTATCTGCATACGAATGTGAAGAAGAGTTCAGCCGCCACATGACATTCAGCCCATACAAAACTCGTCAAACCTCCTCATCTGTAAATTAACAGAGCCAACGTGATCCCGTGGCGTGTGGGAAACCCCTCGACTTTATTTTCCTTTTTCCTCCATAACCCCACGATCTATGAATAGACCCCGTTCAGCATATCGCGGTTAAAACGTCGCCCTTCTGGAAAGCGTTACTAAGAGAGTCCCAAACAGCTTCAACATTTTTTTTCTCTCCCTCCTCATCAGGAGTATTGAACTCTCCTGCGTCTCCGACTTGCCAAACAAATAAAACATTTCTGCCTCTAACCGTAATACAAAACTGTAGAGACAAACAATAAAATGCCGAACAAATTCTCCTCCAATTGAAATTTCCTAAAGTTAATGGGAGATTTTTTAATCTCTGGAATTCTCGCTGGCTTTCACGAATATTCCGTTGCTTTCACGAGTCGTTAACACGAATATGATACTGTGATGTAAAATGGCCCCAGGGACAACCGTTCGAGAATGGCAATGAACGAAAAAAAGACAGGCGAGTCGCTGGCCACCACTTACTAGCACAAAGACAGGTGCGCAAAACAGGAAATGTCGATTCCAGCCCTTAATTACCTCTCACAAAAAAATCATTGGAGCCTGTTTCCAATTCTTCCGAATGCCTACGAGGAGAAAACAATGCAATTGGAAGTATCAATGGCTTTGACAAAGCATTCGCCCTCGACTGGGATATCAACAGACATTTTTAAATGGTCAATAGGTCCCCACCATATGAGACCATTTGAATGAATCACGTCTTGTTCTGGAATGTCGGAAAATACCTTGAAAATGAAATAAAAATAAAATGAGTTATTCAAAATCAGAGACCCAGAGAAGGTTTTTTTTATCATCAATTTATTTTGTCATGCTCGATTAACGGCCTAATTTAAGAATGATTAAGATACTATTGAGAATTATAGGATGAGATATTATTAACATGTGTGACATGTGTTAGAGAAATACGAAGTTTTCGGAGCCTGGCTGTGAACAAATTGGATATAATTTAATGATAAATAAATTGATTACTTAAATAGAAATGAAGGAATTATATTATCAAATTAATTGAAATAACTTTCTCGATACCCCATATTTCACGATTAATTAAATTCAACTTCTAACTATTTGTTCTCGACTTGCGTTGAAATTCATTTGACATGTACCATGAATGGTATAGTAACAGAAATTTTTATATCTCCTGACCAAATGATGTGATTCTGATGAATCACGTCTCCAAATAGAAATTGAAAAAAAAACTGAGGAAATTCAATCAACCGTTCTCCACTTATCAACCATTAAAGACCGTCAAAAGGAGAATTCACCGTTTTTTTATCATCTATCTATTTTTTTCCGTAATTTTCAAGGTTGCTTTGAAAAAAAAATCAGAAAGTAGCATACATGATATTACTTATAAGATATCTAGAGAAATTATCTCTAACATAATAAATAATTACAAAGAATATAAATTCAATTAACGGCGATCTTTCACGCTCTAAAAACATATCCTCTAGCATTTCCCACAATTAACTATATGTTCTCAATCATTTTCGTATACTGGGATGTGTCATGAAGTGGCCACTTCAGGCATTTCTTCAAATATTCACAACTTAGGAATGAAATTGATCAATTGAGTTCATTCTGAGCTCATTCCAAAGCGAAAGAAGTGTTCTCCTCCAGCAAAAACAATTTAATAAGTATTCTCAATTGTAAAACCCATATTCAACAATTGAATACGGTTTTAACGTGGAAGAAGAAGTGTAAAATGTCAATTTACCCTCAGTTCTTTTTTCTTTCACGGAAAAACAATTTAATTAACCGATCCAACGACTACGATGCCGCATCCGTCCTCAGTGACCCTGGAATTTGTATCAGTATCGTATTCACCACTTCCCTACTGGTCGATAGAGCTGCATTTGACAACTGATATCGTCTCCATGTAAACGAGAACACATTGCGTGTAATGCATTTAATCCGACGCCCCCTTTAGCACCAGAGCATTTGAAAAAGTGCAAAAAAAATTGAAGTGGAAATAATGACGTGGGCCTCCTAAGATTTATCATTTTGTCTCCGTTTGGCTCAATTTCCGCGACCTTGTCACCATTTACAATCCACATTTCCTCCCATTTTACGGATTTGAGACTACCCTGGGAGCAGTGAAGATACATTGGCGACGTGAGAAACGTTTAAAAATTGTATGAGTCATTAGATACAGACTTTTACTATCAGAGTATGTGAGTTAACCGACAAAGTTTTGTAATATTTACTTTCACCACGTGTGCATTTCACGTCCTCAGCACCTCGTACTCTCTGAAGGATTTCATTGTGTATTATTTTCCTCATCTGCACGTAGTGATGAAGTGTCGCATTTATCGTGCTACTTCTGTGATTTCATTTTTTTTTTTAAATTATTGAACTTTTTCAAACATTTGAGGAAGTGAAACCAGAGGAAAACGATTTTTTATGGAATTTTTTGATTACTGTAATTGATGAAATATAATTTTGAAAAGTTTTTCAAATTTTGAAGATAAAAAAATTTCCGCGGGTGAAATTTTCTTCTAGAATTTTTCTTAGTAAATAGTTTCACCTTTATCTTTTCGTCTTGTGCATTGCTGTTTTCATCAAATCCTTCGATGTCTCAGCGAGTAAAACAAAAAAATCGACGAGAGTTGGCACGGAGATGGGTGAGATATGCCAGAGAATGTCAGAAATCCGAGGAAAATATAATAGCACTGGCGGCGAGATACTAATTCCGAAACTAACTTAATTCCTCTCATTCTGGGAGTGAAGCTTTGGTTTACTCATTCGTCATGAAGTATCAGCACTATTTTTCTTTTCTGGAGTTTGATCTGGGTACACATCGATATAACGTTTGAATCCTTGTACTCGGAGCCAACCGAGCAAATCGCTAACATTTCCTTTGGTAAATTACTTGGGCCACGGCTGAGTCTCGACTGCATTGCGACGCGATGACTGACCACACGTCATTCATACTCACGCATTTCCGGTTATGAGAAGAGGTTGTGAAAACTTAAGAAAGAATTGTCGAGTAGTTCTGAGAATATGCGTGAGTCGTCAATTCTCATTCTTATGGTGTTTTAATTAATGTTAAATTTTACAACGATTTAACCACCGATTTCGCTACACGAGCATAGACGTCCACTGGATAGAGATACTGGCAGAGAAAGAAGAATTAAGTAATTTTTATTCAAACAAATGTTTCCTCTTAGTCGTTAATCATTTAAGAATAGAAGAGCAGAAATTCGGAATTTTCGTTTCCTTCTCGAGGTATATTTTCAATATTTAAAATAGAGCTTATGTAAATTGTGACATTTGATGAAAATAAATGGACGCTTAAAGAGAGTGCTCGCTCTACCCTACACCCACGATTCATCGTATTTCACCAGAAATTTTCCATATTTTCTTCAACGCCATAAACCCACACCGTTTTTGAACATCACTTTTCAAATTACATATTAACGACTTTTAAATGAAGTTAAATATCACCCAAAGATTCCAATCACTAGTAACTATATAAGATCTCAAAAACTTGAATATTCGTGAGTCTTCAATTCAGTTTATTATTATTGTCTTCCAATTCATATTCAAGTAGGGAGACGATTTCATCATCAATTTTCCGGCAAAAATCGTGCTACGACTGCGTAAACATCAATGAATAGATATAAAATATGACATGTACCATAGAAAAAAAAACAGAATAAAATATTTCGAAAGCAAGAATTAAGTAATTTCCCCGTAAACATGGTAAAACCAATGTCTTTAATTGGTCTTTTTTGAGTTGTCAAGTGTGATCAGGCATTTCAACAATACTCTTCCATATTTCCTTGTCTGCAAGCACTTAAACTCCCACCCTTTTGCCCCCTCACTACTAAAAAGACGTCTTAATGACATTTAAATGAAGTCGAATGCCTCTACTAGAAGATTCACATCACTGGCGCTTGCACAAGACCCCAATAACTTGAATGGGATTTTCAGAGCGTTTAGAAGCTCGTGCCAAGCGCCTGTGTAATTCATGACAATGTGTTAAGGCCATTTGATATAGACAAGATGTAATTTTTACCGAGACTCCAAAACGATTACACCGAAACCATAAATTCAACTCAGCAAACCGGTCACGTCCCACATACCAGATTGATAGGACAAAGTGTATAAATGATACTCGCGGTGAAAAAAAAACAAGTATCTGAATGTATTATTTTTTTTAATTAAAATCAACATCCAACAGAGCATGCACTGTTTTTTTCTCTCCACAAGCTGAACGATTCAGCCAATTAGCTTTTTCCGTTATACGCGCATTACAGCTGATAATTAGATGAAATTCATTTGAATATGTGAGTTCAAACGGCTCTTACACATGAGGGTTTTCCTTTTTTTTTCATCCGGTGAATGAATTACGGTATCGCGGACAATGACGCGAGTGTCATGTATCGTATATGCAAGACATATACTTTAAACGCATGAAGGTTATAATTAGATATCATCAAACGAATTTAAATACCAATGGAAGTAACAGCTACTAATGCGTGAGCGGAGGGGAGGTTCGTCGAGGGACTACTAATTTCCGTCGTCAGGAATGGATTGAATCCATCGAATGGAGCAAAGCGGGGTGAAATGGAACAATTTCCGATGTTATCCTAATTGCAATATTTGAATTTATTATAAGTGAAAATATTCGTAGTTTGAGAAAATCTGAAAAAAATCCGGTTTTATTGTGCTGACCTAAACGTATTTTTAAAAAAAATGAGAGTTTCAAAAGAATTGAATCACTTTAAAATATAAAAATTAAGAATTGATCTAGGATGAATCCTGAACTTATTCCCAATTTAGATAACTTGGAAAAATGTTCCGTATTTATTTCAATAATATTTATTGTTAAAAAAAATTAACATTATAAGCGCAACTGCATCTAGGGATTTGTATTCAGGAATTGGGGAAATATTTCCTGATTCTCATCGAAGTTCCACGAATTTTCCAGTATCATTTGCTTTCCTCTGAACAGTAGAAACTTGCCTCTTAGAGACTCATGAGTTGATAACTTTCAATTCCATACTAATTTTGCCCACTATTTTTTGCCTTGTACTAAACGGCAGTTCCTTCACACCGACAATGGAGGCGTACAAGTACCCAGACGGTTTAAAGTGCTCTCCGTCGGCATATCCTTGACGCCATTGATTTCACTGCATTTTCCAGAATGTCATTTCGTCAAACTCTTTTTTTCCGTTCTCGATCTCAGCGCACGTCGAGAAGATTGTCCGAGTGAGTTCACGCGGGACAATAATTAGTAGGTCACACTGCGATTAAGCCCCCAGCAAAAACGTCCGATTCCCCTCTTCCCATGGCCATATGCTTCATTAATTATTTTGTTAAACCCCGTTGGCACGTTTGCATCATGCATAATTTATCCTCCAAGTGTGCGATTTTTTCCATGACAGACGTACATTTCTATTTGCGTTTTCAGTTATTCCCTTTGAAATTCATGATTTTTTTTAATTTTCCACTCGTGCTTAGACCAAACACTCGTATTTTTTTTCAGAAAATGCGAAAAAAGCTAGATCTCACGAATCTTTTCTAGGCTCCCCGATGTAGGTTAATGACTCTAAACACGATGGGCTTTGCATTGCTGTAGGATACACAATCCTCAGAATTGAAAAAGAAGTTGACTCAACTCATGTGAAACAGGCAAAAAAAACAGTCTTTGTTGAAGATACATTACCACATTCGTTGAACACAGTGGGCTCTTTTGTAAAAAATCATGAAGGCTCTCGTTCATAGCGATTGGCAGATATCAGTCCAAGATAAAATACCCATCTCCTTCGTTCAATGTAAAAACTGTACGAACTACTTCAAGGATATTCACATTAACAATTTTCTTTCGTCGTAATTATTTTTAACACGTGTCCATAAAACTTCTTACTCCAAGAAAACCATTCATAGAAACCAAAAATTTGAAAAATCAGGGATATTACTTCTCCAATTACCGTTCACGAATTCAATATAAAAACTTATTGATTAAAAATCATCAATTTTATCCAGCAGCTCTTACAAAACAAAAACCACCATTCCATCCTGCAATGAATTACCCAAAAAAATGTATGCAAGTCACGTGGAACACTAACGGCGGAAGTTTGACGCCGTAAGAACGCACCCAGTGCTTCGTCAGTCGTCCACTCCAAGGACACACCATCAAAACAAAATCCAGAGAATACTTGAAAATTCAAGCTCCGGAGTTCTCTCCAACAACGGCCACTACAGGCAGGAAAAAATAAAAAATCTGAACGAGGTTAAAAGCACGGGGGAAAAAAAGAGCTTCTATTTTTAATGCAAAGACCGATGCACTCTAAACGGATCACCTAACAGTCGTACACATCCAAGAGAGAGAGAGAGAGGGAGAGAAAAAAGAGAGTATGGAAGGCACCCCCTGTCGGTTTTGCCCTCTCCCATTCGTAATATTTGCAATGGGGTCGTTATCGATCGAGGCTCGAGAAGTAACGATGCGAGACGCGCCTTATGTGCTCCCATCAGCCAACAATGTCTCCTGTCCCATAAATATCATTATCCACAAGCAATAACTCTTATTATCGTACCCCTCGATACAGGCTATTCACTCCTCATTTGCAGCGGCTTTGATGATAGTTCAAAATCATAGACGAGCACCCAGACACCATAGGTGTTAATAATAACCAAATCTCACAGCTAACAGCTCTTTCCGGTTTTCAGTCCTCAGACAACATCGATAGTCCCGTAACACCGTCAATGAACTTCGCCAACGCAGGATTTTTATCAATAGGAGAGACATATAACGATAGGTGGAATGACCACACCCCTTTCCTCTTACTACTGGGGAGAACATGTTTTTCATCAGTAAGTCATCGCTTGTGAAGTCTGGTGTACCAATGCATTTTAAATCTCATGTAGGAATGGATGGCATCATTTCTATGAATCTACGCGGAGAGAATAGTAAAAGAGAGGCGGTCAAAACTGACCGCCGTCAATTACCAATAACTCGATAATGCAGAATTTTTTGTACCGCTCTTCACTTTTCCTCGTCCGGGGATTGATACGGGCCTTTGTCCAAACTCTAAAAAATGAAAATCACTACGGAAAACTACCGTTCCTGGGCTACGTTATGGGTTTTTAACTCGCGTGGTTGGCCGCCTCGCCTACGGCTCGGCTCACCAAACTCACCGTGAGTAAAAAAAACCCATAACGACAGACCGAACATATACTATTTCCCATGTTTTTCTAACTATTGTTGCAAGCTTCAAGATGACATCTGATTCCCTTGAATTCCATTGTTGAATTCCGAGATATCTCTATATATGTGGCGCTATTGCAATCGCGATTTATCGAGCAATGGTTACAAAAAATATAATTATGTTACTAGGCAGAAAATTCTCCTCGCTTCACCCCATGAAATCACAGCGTTATGAACCTCGGGACATAAATGTCTCTGAAAGTCTCATCCCCTCATTCAATATAAGTAAATGAAGGATGTCATGAGTTCTGTGGAAAATGTACGTATCGATCCGTGTGGTTGCAATACCGGGGACCTCGACCTTGCTCCTTTGCCAAGGAACAACCCTCGCGTGTCCTAGTACATCGACCCTAGCTGTCCCCCTTGATATCCATTGCCAGCAACCTGAGACGCACCAGACGCATTTTTATAGCGTGTCTGGACAGTCTTTAGTTTATTTTCCTTTTCGTATCGATGGGATTGCGTAAAAGAAGTAAGATCAAGTTGATGGGGAATAATGGAAGAGTAAAACGACAAGTTGAAAATTAATGAGGAAAATGCGATGACATTCCACAGATACTGGAGGGGGGCTTATTATTGATCAGCGGCCGGTTGCTGGGAGCAGCTGAACCACCCTTTTCTTATCCACCCCATGAAGTTCATTTTTGAAACACGCACGTGGCCCTCGCGAACCCCATTCACAGCTCCCCCTAGTGAAGAATCAGTCCCCCGAAGGGAGCTTTTCAGCTGTTGCTATGGGGCTGAAGCATGTTCGTACTTCGGTGAAGTGTAGGCTGAAGCTCAACATTTCTGATCAATACTTCCTTAAATAGGTTTTTTCTGGGAGAGACAACATCTTGATAAGCCAGAGGCTTAGCTTAAAATAGAAATATTATTTCTTTCAAACGGAAGTTTTAAAATCTTTCAAAATGTACCTGTTTGAGTAGTTTTCGAGTGCTCAAACAATTATTGCTTCACCAACAAAGAATCGCTAGTTAGAAATGATCAAAGAAGAAATTATTATCAGGTAAAATGTTCCTTTGCAAACAGAGAATTGAGTACGAAAACATCAGGCAGTGCGATTTTCACTGTCACACATTTGCGGTCCCCCTGCTTATTTCATGAAGCAGTTATTTCCGTTTCTCCCAATGATTTATTTATGAATGGAATTGGGTTGCAGATTTATCGAAAAACCGCTTTGGTGAGTTGCCCGAAGAGGTCACGGAGTTTCCATTTCTAGAGAAGCTCCATCTGTACCACAATGCCATACGGGTCATACCAGAGACAGTTGTTATGCTACAATCGTTGAGCTATCTAGATCTCAGGTAACTAGACTAAACATTATCTATTGCAAACTTCCCATATGGACAAATATATGTTTTAAAAACTATAGATTTCATGTATAAGATTGCACGAAATATACATGAGCAATTCCACGTCAAATGCGAAATGAAAAGAACATCATGTTTCCGATTACCTTCCCGATTTTATTCTGAGAAGTAGTGTATGAGACCAAAGTTTTATAGCGATTAAATTTTTTTTCAAGGACTTATGAATTATTAAAAATTATCACTTTTTGAACTTTATTTTTCTTTAGGGTGAAATAATTGACTTTACACGTTAGGGGTTCAATTTTCGTTTCCACACATTTCGAGATAATTAAAAGATTTATTCATTTCATTTTTAAAGCCGTTATTGCAAAATCACCTTTTCCTTTTAATCGACAATTATTCGAATACGCTATTTGTTTTATTGAAATTTTAGGGACAGATTGAAGACATTATACCGATGTTTTCGCCGAAGCACAATTACTATTGTGCAAACATTGCCTGTTAAATTAATTAATTTCTTTATGCCATAGGTGCCCGTAATCGCGCGATTCTAACCTCGCTTCGCTCGGTTGAATCGCGGATTACGGGCACAATAACATAAAATATTGTATGAAACCTGTGCGTTATAGTGTTTTTTTGGCTCGTGAGATTATAACGAGTCAAAAACGCCATAACGCACACGTTGCCTCATATACTATTTTCTTCAGAAAAATTTGTTGAAAAAATTAATAAATTAAATCATTTATCATTATACTTCTTCTCCTCGGTGATGACTGTATCATCGTGGCTGAAACTTGCATTTAAAGAATTCACGTCAAGTCAACGAATATTAAAACTTTTAAATTCTTAACAAAAAAAAAAAAAAATTAATTCTAAAGAAAATAAAAATCAATTTTCCGTACTGCTCTTCACTTTTCCTCGTCCGGGAATTGGTACGGGCCCTTGCCCGAACTCGAAAAAGTGAAATTCACTACGGAAAAATATCGTTCCTGGGCTATCGTTATGGGGTTTTTTGACTCGCGCGGTTGGCCGCCTCGCCTACGGCTCGGCTTGCCAAACTCCACGCTAAAAAACCCCATACCGACAGGCCGGAAATATACTATTCTTCACGGTTAACTGCGTGAGCCATCAGCTGACTGGTTTGATCATGTAGAAAATGATCTTTTCCGTATTGCTTTTCACTTTTCCTCGGCCGGGGATTGGTACGGACTCTTGCCCGTACTCCAAAAAGTGAAAATCACTAAGGAAAAATTTCGTTCCTGGGCTGTTATTATGGGGGTTTTGACTCGCGTGGTTGGCTGCCTCGCCTACGGCCCGGCTCACCAAACTCCACGCAAGCAACATACCCCATAACAACAGGCCGGAAATATACTATATACTTTGAGCGAACGTGCTCAACTTGAAAAAAGTTTGCTGGGGGTTCTGCTGCTGGCCAGGTGGTCAGGTGGCCAGGTTGTTATATCAGGATCGTCAATCAGGATCATTGGCATGATATCATTAATGTTTAGTATAAATTTTATTCAATTCTACCAGTAACATTAATCCAGTTTATTAATATCATATGACTTACTCTGATTGGGTATATTGGTAGAACAAAGAATCAGTCTACCTGGCCAGCAGCACAAACCCCGACAAAACTTTTTTCACGTTGGGCACGTTTACTAAAAGTATAAGATAATTTTCTGTATTATCAGAACAATCAGTTGAGGGCTAGTGCAGAGTTAGCCATGAACACATATTGATTTTTAATTTCTTTACAATAAATTTTTTTTTGTGAAGACGATAAAAGCCTGTTTCTGAAGTTAGGTTGCCCTCGTTCACTAACATCCGTTGACCTAACTTTCATTTTTAAAACCCAAGCTCTTTTCACAATTATAGTCATTGCAAAGGGTGAGAAGTAATGATTAAAGATCTAATTTCTGAATTTGGTCACCTAATTTTTCTGAAGTAAATGAAATTGATTAATTCAACAGAGAAAGATTGTAAAATAATCGTTGTCCTTTGGTGAAAACATCGGTAATCATATCCTCAACCTACCATTAAAATTTCAGAAGAAAATAAATAGTATATTGTGCAACTAGTGCGTAAAGTAGCACTTTTTCGCAAGAGTTCTGCATCGCTTGCGTGAGTGGCCGGCGAAGCCGGCCACGAGTGATAGGCGATCACACGAGGCGAAAAAGACGATACGCACGTGTTGCACACCTAATTTTTTGCAATACCTACCAAAATTCGCTTTGAGGGGAGGTTTGAGGGCAAAGCGTTTTTTTTGTGTGCGGAGTGCGGAAAAGTCAAGATCGTGTGTGAAGTGAAATTCGAGTGCGTAAAGCGAAGCTTTACGCACGAGTTTCACTTTACGCACGATTTTTTACTTTTACACACACTGCGGAAAAGTACGACTTTACATACGAAAACCGGTACCGAAAAGTGAACTTTTTGGACAGGTATTGCAAAAATAAAGTTTTCGAATAATTGTCAATTGAAAGAACAAAATGGTTTTGCAATAATGGCTCTAAAAATATAATACATTGAATTTAATTGCGCCTATTTTGAAGCTCTTTGATTATATCAAATGTGTGAAAACAAAACTAAAACTCCCAATGTTAGAATCCCATTATTTCGTTTTACTGAAAAACAAAAATTATGTTCATAAATGATAATGTTTCAATATTCATAAGTAGCTAAAAATAGTATATTGTTCAACAGGTGCGTAAAGTAGCACTTTTTCGCACGAGCTGTACAACGCTTGTGATTGCTAGGCCATCACACGAGGCGAAAAAGGCGATACGCACGTATTGCACACCAAATTTTTTGCAATACCTGCCAAAGTTCGCTTCGAGGGGAGGTTTGGAGGACAAAGTGGTTTTTGTATGTGCGGAGTGCGGAAAAGTACCACTTTACGCACGAAAAGGCGTACCGAACCGTGAACTTTTTCGGTAGGTATTGCAAAAAAAAATCGAATGACTCCGAAAAGTTTCTGAGAGCTTGGTCTCATATCCTAGTTCTCAAAAAAATCGCCAAGACAATCTGAAACTGAGGCTTTTGTCATTTCGCATTTGACGAAGGATTACTCATATATAAAACTCATATAGAATGTATACTTTATATAAATTTGATGTGCATGTAAATTTTTATGTAGTGAAGAAATCTATGTAATTGCTCCATTCCATGGGGTGAAATGATTTTAATCGATTTTATTATGACCAGCCGGAATCAGCTGACGTCATTACCCCGGGAGGTATGCAGATTGCCTCTGCAAACACTCCTGGTTGCTCACAACCGTCTGGTATCATTGCCAGAAGAGCTCGGAAGAATGACGGCACTCGCTGAGTTGGATGCCGGTTGCAATGAGATTGCTAGTCTACCACCCAGAATCGGGGATTTACCGAGGCTCAGATGGCTGGATCTTAGGAATAATATGCTGGTACATCTGCCTATTGGTGAGTCAATTTATGAGGCGATTCTGTTGTGAAGGCATGATTGAAGAAGTGTTCTCATATTTTTTGAATGGAAATTTATCTGGAGACGATAAATTCGATAGAATAAAGAATACATTTTCCAACTATTTATGCGTCATTTGGATTTTATATCGAGAACAATTCGATGAATAAATTTAAAAAAAACACAGCGAATAAAAGTTTGAGGAAAAAAAAGTGATGTTTTTGTCACTGCTGCTACGTTCAGCCTATGTCGAAAAGTGACTTTTCGTTTACTAGTAAACGCAAAGTCGAAACTTGTAAACGAAAAGACTTCTCGTTTACTAGTAAACGAAAAATGGCACAGTTCGCCACTCGCTGAACATAACATCACTTACAAAAAATATAGTTTGTTTACACGTGCAACAGGGTGTTTCAACTCGTGGGATTGGCAGTCTCGGCTTTGCCACAATCCGCCAACTTCACACTCGTTGACATCCCGTCGCACTTGTATCGAAATATGCATTAAAAATCTTCTCTTAAACACTGTCACCATCGATTCAATTCAATCAAAAAAATCTATAAGCGATACATGAGTTAATTTCATTCCGAATTTCGCCTTTAACCGATAGACCACCAAAAAAAGCCCATAACCAGACTATTTCACGTTTCAGAATTGACGTACCTGAGACTTGTGAAACTGGATATAAGCGGTAATCGTATATCAGTGCTCCCAAACGAATTGAGAAAGATGAAGAGCCTTGTGGACTTAAAACTTTCCGATAATCCTCTCACCTCGCCACCTGCCTCGGTAATAATACTAAGAGAAAACAAAAATGTCGTCCGACAAGTCTTGTTTGAACCACTAAAATCGTTATTTCAAAATTATCATTTGAACTGGTAATTTTGATATTGGATCGTTTCATGTGGTAGTTCCAAATCAAAGCTAGTATTTTTATATTTTAGTAATTTCCAACTAACGTTAAATTTTTTACCCAAGCAACATTAGTTTGACAACATGTTCGTATTTTTCTGGGCATAGACAACCCTTTCACAATAAATTCTCAACTCAGTCAATAATTCCCTAACTCATCGATTATTTCTCCAGCTGTGCATTCGCGGGCGAACACACATATTCAAATATTTAGAGAGACAGGCGGCGAAACACGAGAGGGCAAGATCAGGAAGAGTGAGAAGAAGTCCTCTAGAAGCCAGAGGACACGCCACCCTGGACACACGATCCCATAGGCGTCACAATGTCGACAGTGGATACAGCACAAGTGATGGGGTTGATAAGCGCTGGTCGCAAGAAATTCACAGTGGGGTCAGTTATTTTATAATTATCGCAATGGTTTCTTATTTACTCGCTGTCGTCTCCCCCTGGCGCCTCCACTAGTAGATTAGGAGTAGAAGTAGATATAATGTAGTATCGAATAAACCACTTAGTCTGGATAAAAACTTATCTCCATTTATTTATCAAAAGGTGAACGAAACTGATTCGAGAAGTGGATGGCGACAAGAGTGCTCACCACTCTCCATAACTTTGCCCCATGACGTCAGTGTAAATGGATCGTTCAGTGGTACATCGACTCCCAGTACTATATCACCGGGTGAACGTACCTCCCTTGAGGACGAATTGGGAAAAGTTAGTATAAATTTTATTTTTCAAGTTTTTATCCATGTGTATTTTGTTTATCAATGAAGAGATTCAACGACAGAAATAGTATATTTCAGCACGTGTGGGGCAATTTCGTTTTCAACGTGTGTGGGGTTTACAGCATGAGCCGTAGGCGAGTGATGTAACCACACACGTT
>JAPYZM010000592.1:0-38882 GCA_030522845.1 Psyttalia concolor
ACGTGAAAAAAGTGGTTTTTGACTCGTGGGATTATATCACTCGCCTTCGGCTCGTGCTATAAACCTCCCACTCGCCAAAAAGCATTTTTTTTTCACTTGTTACGAAATATTCTATTTCTATTTTTGAACCAATGACTCGTCATTTTTCAAACAAGTACATAATTTTTTTACGAAACTTTTTTCCCCCAGTGCAATTTATTATTTTTTCCTCATTTTTGAATCATGCGTTTTTTAGTGCAAGTAAATACGGCCGCCCACAAAATATTTTTTCCTCTCAGTTCGCCCTGCTTTTAAGAGTTAATACACCTCCTCGTCATCCCCAGCGTGTGAGACACGCTCCGATCTTAAATAAGAAGAGGCCCACACGTTTTCCGAAATGGACCCCAGTAGCTAAAATCCCAAAGTGCAGTAAATGCGTGTGTAATGTGCGCTTAATACGCGTATGCCTGGTAGAGAGTCAATTACGGATTGGCTACGCTACCGCCAATCGGAGGAGGGATGGACCCGAGTTCCTGCAACTCGACCAGTCTCATTCCCCCGTCCACCTCTCTCCCACTTTCCCCAACACTTCAACATACCTAGCATCCCCAGTATCTCTCTCTCCCTCATTCTCCATACCTTCATCCCATCGTCTTACGTATGACGAAAAATCATTTAAACACTTCATCCCCCCTCACAACAACCCACCAATAAACACAATTTACTCCGTTGTCGGAGTAAATTTATGGCTCTCGATTATTGAATACACATGAAACATTTTCAAATTTATACGGCGTGTTAATAGACCTAACGAATGAAAACGAGAAACCCCAAGCCCTTTGTTTGAACGTAATTTCATTTTACGACCGGAAAGGTTTAACCAACTTCCCGAGAAACGACTTGGTTATATATATAGTTTAGTATATCCCTCAGCCCAAAGTTGAAACGAAAAAAAAAATGGCAGAAAAAAAGAAGGGGAAAAAACGAAGAATCGTGGAAGAGAAGAGCCTCTGGTAGAGAGGTGGAACGGTGAAACTTAATAACGATGATTGTTTCCGCGATCCCAAGCCACCAGACCCACGTTGGGCCTTTGTGTGGGCCCCGAGTATATCCTCCTTCTTCATTAATCGACACTCGATGCCGAGTCATTGCCTCGTACTCGTGAAATTAACAATTACGCATTCACACTGAAAATGGACAATGATTTAACTAGAAATTGACATTCTAGTTTTATTTTGCGAGAAAAAGGGGGAGGGGGGGGGGGTGGGCGGAGGAAGAGGGGGGAGTTCTGCCGGCTGAAATTGATTATTTATTATCTGAAAATTGACATGACTAAAGTGGCATTTATTATGAGGCGAACTTGTGTGGACTGGTTGCTGGATACGCCTGGGTTATGGTAGTAGCTCACGGAGGTATATACTTTCTTATCTAAATTAGATCTTGAAAGGCCTGCACAGTAGTGTTTGGGATAATAATCGATATAAACCGAGCGTCCACTCGGAGGCAAAGTGGTTTACTACCAGTTCGTGATCATCAGTTTTGCCAGATTATTTTCGTTAACAATAATAGTTAATTAGTTTGAGGCTTTGCATTTAGTAATCTTTAGTGAGAGCGACAATTGATCAGTAATTTGTTGTCCTGAATTTACTAAAAAAATTGGCAAATTATTGGGGTTTGAATGCTGGCTCAACACCAATGATCCCAATTATATGTAATTTTCATTAAGGAACGAGACTTGGAAAATTATTTTTGCCACTCCGGTTTCATATTTCTCATCCCTCCAACCCCCCGCGCTCTAAAAAAAGTGTCATGAATCACTAAATAAATATGTGCCATGAAATCATTTGAAAATTCTTAACGATGAGTGAAACATATTCAAGTACTGCTGAAGAACTATTTTAATTTGAACGTTTTCATGCAAAAATTACATGTAATCCCAGTTTTTCTTGTCTGTGTCGGTAACCGAGAAAATGGTCTGGAGGCACTTGAAAAATGGAAAGACGCGTCAAAATCCCAGAAAACCACTGAACTTTCCAATGTTAGTAAACAAGTCACCCTGTGATACTACACTCCAAGTCAAAAGGGTTTACTACTCGCTTCTGATCACCAGTTTACTAAGATTATCTCCATAAACAATAATCCCTAATCACTCCCATCAACCTCCAAACCAATGACTAACATGTGTCACGAAATCGCCTGAAGCCTCTTAACAAGCAATGAAACAACTTAAACCCCTGAAAAATCATTAGGATTTCAATGTTGCCAGCATGTTAAGATCGACCTAACATCCCAAGGATCGTTGAATATGCATTGCCAGTTTAATGCTCCTCAACTTGAATAGGACTAGCCAATAAACTCGAACGGTCATAAAATCCAATTAGCGTCCGCTAAAACAGGCTTGTGGTCATTGGATAGAGTCGCAAGAACAGAAACAACGATGATTAACTTGTATACTATATTACTGATGTACAGCATTAACAAGAATCACCAGTAATAACGCAATTTTATAAATAATAGAAGTACAGAGAAATTAATGGAAAATTGTTGAAGATTGCCAGCTCATGACAATTGGTTTCTCACAAGAAGGCACTGATTACCATCTTACATGATGTTTTCTTCATTCTCTATTATTGTCCATAAGTGCACATAATTTGTTTCTTTTTACACAATAACTGGGAAAAAAAACATGTAATTGTATCGTCAATCATTTAATATCCGCCACCCCTACCGCTCAATTCACATTTAATACAGTTATCCGTTAATTGTAAAGTGCATGGAAATAGACTGACTTGAGCATGATAAACGCGATGGAGAAAGAGAGCTGTACCCTATTACAAGCGATTACACTGCTATTAGTTACCAACTGGGTGTTCCTCAAAGTGGGGTTCAAAGTTAATTTCAATGTAGGATAATAGGAGAAGACGCCAGGTCTGCACATCCGCCGATGTTAAAAAAAATTATCTATAAAGGGGGACTAAAATTCCGTGTGGGGATAGAAAAAAAATGTAATAAAAGGTGAGGATGTGTGGTGGGCTTATGCTCTGGATGCTTGATTGGTGGCGTGCAACGCATCAACGAGTGCGAGAATAAAATTTGCATAACGATCCGGGCGTGAGAGATGACCAAGACCGAGAGAAAATACATCAATGATTTGTTGTGTCTTTACAAGAGCACCTCGGGGAGTGACTGGTGATTGATGAATTATCAGGAAGAGAGATCTAGTTCTGGTTGGCATTAAAATTAATACTTTCTCGCCTATTTCTTGTTTTAAAAATGCCGTTAGGTTTCCATGTATCGTTAAATCATTTACCTTATGAGAAATGGAGGAAATCATTCGTAATGACTTTCATTTTAATTTGCATCAAGAATTAAAGGGTCAAATCAATATATTTTTATAGTCTATTAGGAACATTATCAATATATTAGTGGCAAGATTGTATTTTTTTTTTCTCCCTGTAAATGGGAATGACTGTAAGGTAATTATGACGAAGTGACACTGACTTTGTTACACGGTCTTTGTTAAACAAAGTCGTTTATTACGATTATGTGGGATCAGTTAAAAGCCTTCTTAATACGTCGTTTATTGGTGTTAATTTTCCAATTTTGCCTGGAAATGATAGAGAATGGCGTGAAACGTGAAGATTGAGGCTTGGTTATGAAGAAATTGTTTAATAAATCGTACTAACCTCGTAAATACATCCGGATAATGTGTCCTTGAAAAAGCTTTTTCAAGTTCCTCGAGTTGAAAGCTCGTGAAGGTCGTTCTGTACCTCCTCTGTTTCCTCTTGGGTGCAAAATCATCGACCTCAGCATCACTTTCAGGACTAGTGGGTGCCGCGCGTGGATGAACTCCCTCATCCTCATGCCTGCTCTCCTCCGTCGCTGAAATTCCCATCTGTCCCTGATTCGTATGTTGATGTTGCACCTGCTGCTGCTGGGACTGCTGACTGACCCCCAAACTACCTGTACTGCTTGCTGGGCTCGTCTGCGAGACGGCCTCACTGCTACCTCGCCCTGGATTCTCTGCAATCAAGGCATAAACATTAATTACAGTGACAAAATATTTTTAATTACCCGCAGCTTCAGTATCACCATTACTTCCCCCAATAAAATAAACATTAGAGGAAAAATTGTTGCCGAATCGTTTGCGAAAGTGTAGAATGGTTTCAATTATTTTTTAATTACTTATCGAAATACCTCTTAATGACTTGTCAACGTTTATGTCTATCCTAATCTCTTCATGAAATACTGAGAAAATATTATCCGCGTGGTGATGAAAGTGACGATTTAACCGAGCCGCGCGAGAACTGGCACATTAATGAACGATACAAGTGCAAAATAAACTATTTCAATTATATTAAAAAATTCCCCACAAATTCACCAGCCGGAAAGAGCGGTTTTGTATCCTCAGTTCGACCATCGTTATCACAAAACATTCACGGAATTTCCTTAACGCGCCTTTGGGTTTCCTCTGAAAACCGCGCTATTGCATAAGGAAATGTTAAATAAATGAACATCACTAATTGCTTAACGCAATCACTAATCAAGCTGTTTGTACATTTTTTTTATAATTATCCTGTAATTGATTGAATTTTTTTGTTCAACGCAATGATCATCACGGGCAACAATGCATAATTGAAAAACTAATGACGGGGGAAAGGGGGGAGGAAATAATCATTGATGCCGAGAGTAAATTAGATAAACAAAAAAATTATGGAAATGCGTGGATGAGTGATGACTATCGTCGACTAATGTGGTAGCTGTTATACGTCCGTTGGCGTTCCTTTCACCGACCTTGCCTTTTGTATTAATGATACGACTAGAATGGAAATCGACACCTCGTTCCCCCTCTATCTCTCTCCATCGTGTACGGAAATTTTTGGGATGGAAGGAGGAAACAAACGAGAATGGGGGAGGAGAAAAAAACCAACTTCTGTTTTATCAATCTGATCAATCGAGAGATCGGGCGGGGGATCACGCGGCGACGAGGCACATAATAATCGTCACAGGCACGCGATCAAACGATTCACAAATTGCTGAATCGATTTGGTGAAACCACTATGGGAGGTTGTATATTATAACTCTATTTTTTTAGGGAGTCGGAGACAGCCGAATTGTTCAAATCAATTCAACCATTTACAATTGTCTTTGACAATTTACAATTGGGAAAATAATGTCTCAGTGGTAAAAATTTGAAAATAATACAGCGAAATGTTCATTTTTCACGGCATTTTTCACAAATTCGATTATCACTGAATTTTTGTTTTCTTGTTGACGAAAAATTGGAGATTTCATCTCATTTTCAATGAAGTCTGAAATTTTCTAATCTCTCCCATTTGAAAATGACATTTCTAATTTGCATAAAATTGTCAATGACTTTTAAATTATTCTATAAAAGTTTCCATTTATTTTTCTTTGAAATCTCAAATGCCATGACTCCTTAGCTCCCCTCCAGAGAAAATATTTGGTATTACAATCTGCAAAAAATTTCGGTCCTGAATGTACGTCAATTAAAAGCATCCTTTCTCGCGATGTATTTCTCAAGAATTGATTAAGGATCAAGGTCACTCATACTTAATTCCCTGAATTATGCAAATGAAAATTGATCAGTGATATATGTCTATGCAAATCTCCTTCTTGTCGTAATAAAACTAATTAGCCAAGTCATTGCGGTCACCTGCATTGCCTCAACACGTTCTATTACATATTATTATGCGAGATCTTTTGAGTCTAGTGGCATCGAGAGATTTATTCCGCTCCGGGGTACACACACATACACAAGAGAAACTCACGTATCATCTTTTTTCATTCCATCATACTTGCAAATTTCAGTCGACCGACTAATAGAGCATCGATGCGTACACCATAGCATCAGGAACAAGCTCCCGGTAGAATGTTCTCCCAGAATCTAGATAACACCCCGGCAATTAAGAATTATCGGTGATTTTCTCAATGCTTTTTGTCCCTTTTAAACTCACACGTTTTGCACCGAAAAACACTATTTATCGTTGATGAGAAGCCAAGATAATAATCCCCGATATATACCGGATTTTCTTATTCTTTTATTTGAACAGAAATGAAGTCATGATATTTACAATTCACTTTTTCTGATATTGTGGAAAATAAAATTCATGGAATTATTATTGACCAGTCAACTTGGAATTTGCATTGAATTTATTTTAATTTAAAGAAAAAATATATAAACTCATCAAATTTCTATGCAATTCGAAATTTTTTAGCATGAGGTAAGAGATAATTCTCCAATTTACTTGAATTTTCAATAAAACGACAATTATTATTAAGACATTTTATAGAACATTGAAACTGTCCACGAAAAATATAACTTACAGTTGATGAGAATTCGAGATAAAATGATCCCCAACATATGGTGTAATTTTTTTATTCTCATACGTTAACATAAATGAAGCCATGATATTTACAATTTAATTGATCAATTTGCGGATAAAAATGGTCTGTGGAATTGAGCAACCGTCAAGTTTCTACCGCTCTAATTTTCACCGATTCCCTCATTCGAGTGAAAGCGCACACTTCAATATAAAACTCCTTGAGATCTCAAGTGCATTATATACGCGTAATTATAAATTACACTGTCAACGGGTATGTGTTGCGTTCAATTAGAAAGCCAATGGATCAGATTTCACTGATGCATGGGAGTTGATAGTCAGCTTCAAGATAGCTAATGGATACAGAGAATCAATTATGAAACTGATATAGGAGGATAATTCTTTCATTCATGAAAAAATAATTAACTCATTTTGTATTAGTTATCGGATTCGGCACATATTACTATTCCAATGAATTATACTATGATAATTGTAAAGTGCTGGGGGATATATATTTCTAGGCAAATCTCATTGATTTTATTTTGGTGGATAAGTTGAATGGCATTTGTCAATTTTTCAGTGGTTTTCGTTGATTATTAATTAACTGCTGAAAGGGCAATCACGTCTAAATAAGAAATTTGACCATTTTTTAACCACAATTTTTATATTTTTTTCTCGTGAATCCATTTTTATCAAAGTGTGGAAAATATTTAATAACTTTTAGGAGAGTTTTTTTTAACTTTTCCAAATTTTTGATGACTGATTGACCTTAAAACAAACTTAAATTTTTTATAATTTTTTCATATAATTTTAATTTTATGGACGAATTTTCCTCACATTTTAGTAAAAATGTAAAGCATTATTTCTTAACAAAAACGAAATTTGAAAAACAAGGGCTCCGATTTAAACAAATCATGCCAGATTTTACACCTAAAAACAAGAATTGAGCAGTCAGCGAAAATTCCGTACTTTCGCAGAATTGCAATTGGATCTGTCCCCACACGTCACGCCTAATTACCGCTTGCCTCCTCCTCCTCCTCCTCCTCCCCCACGCGCGCTAATAATCCAAAAACATTTGGACAGGTCCCGAGCAATAAACCGGGGCCCACATTGGTTTGTATGTGCACAGTGCAGATTCGTCCTTGCCATAATTCCAAGAACAACTAGCGATCGCACGCGAGGTTTCCCGTCGTTTCTTCCTTCAACCACAACCCATATATACGTATTTTGCCTCTTTTTTAACTCATTCCCTCCACCTCTTTTTATTATTTCTCCTCGGTGGAGTGATCCCGGGGTACAATTACAATTATCCACCCAGAGTGTAATTACACACAATGTCACTTCTAATTACTAAATTGAATTGCGAGCGCACGGACTTTGTAATGCCACGGATTATAATCTGTATACACGGATGGATGTGTACGAGGCACTACTCGTTTGCTGACTCAACTTAATAAAAATACCCAAGTCATTGAAAATTTATTTGCAGAGATGTAAAAATTCAACGATACCCAGCCGCTTCATAAATATCGATATGAAATTCAATTATAAAATTTTCATTGGTAATTAAATAAATATGTAAATTATTGTTCTTAAAAATAGATATTCCATTATAACTATGCATGTGTCGAATAGTAAAACATGTGTACATCATCGGACTGCTCATCTGCCCTCTCACGTCAGCTTGATTAATGGCTCGTAATTATCCCCCCCCCCCCCCCCCCCCCGCGGCCTGCCTAGGGATAATTGTTTATAATTGATGGTGAACATTGTGACTTTAATCGCATTAGCGTACCTCGTGAACCAATGCATGGAGGCGCATTGCACAACAGCAAGAATAAAGTAACCAACGCCCGTATGACAAACATTGTTGGAGATAGAGTGGCCGGAAGTGAGCGTTTTCAAACTCAAACGGGGTCCTAGTCGCATCCACCTGAGGCGTTGCATTATTCAAGTTGTATTTGAGTGGAAATAATGGTCAGGGCGGTAATTGAACTGCAAGCTGACTCATTGTCAATTACTGAATGATAAACAATATAATTTTTATAATGAAGCGCTTGAAAAAATTTGCTTTTGAGGAATATATATGTCAATTGAGTTGTCAGGAGTTTCATGATTGCTCTTTGTAACTGATGATGAATCCAATATTTATATAATATTGGGAGGAAAATGATTGCCGAAATTGAATTGTAAACTACTTCCGGTCGAACAGCAAAATGAAAATGAAAAAGCCAATTTTCTTCAAATTGAGTTGAAATTGAAAAAAATAATAATAATTTCATGACAACTATTAATTTATGGAGGAAATATTTATGTGAGGAAATCTAATTGATTTAATGACGATACATTGATACACAAATTATATGGATTTGTGTATTTCTAAGTGGCTTGGTTGGTTATTAATCGACTGATGAGAGGGTAA
This sequence comes from Psyttalia concolor, assembly GCA_030522845.1. Taxonomy (NCBI): domain Eukaryota; kingdom Metazoa; phylum Arthropoda; class Insecta; order Hymenoptera; family Braconidae; genus Psyttalia; species Psyttalia concolor. The sequence goes on from JAPYZM010000592.1 coordinate 8,746, forward strand.
TCATTCTTTAAAAAAAGTGACATTCTCTCCAAGTTTTCAAAGGTTTTAGGAAAGCCTAATAAATTTACATAGATATTTCGTCAAATATCACCAAATTTTTTAACATTTCGAGGAAATTTAAATTGATAGGATCAATTCAAGATTAAATAGAACTTGAAAATTTATTCGAATTTTATAAAATCAAATCCATCGATCCATCGACATCTAAGCGATAAATTTTAAAAATTGACTTGAACAATGCTAATGGCGCTAAACGAAAATTGCCTGGCCAAGAAATTATGAGCGTTCCTATTTAAATGTCTACAATTTCCAATCTCATGAACACTTTTGTCAAAAGGCAAATATTCTAATAAAAAAATTCCTCAAAATTTGAACTTATTCGCCAACACCTACAAAACAAAGTAAAAAAAAAATTTTTAATTTCCTACGCTATACCCCTCCACACGAACTTCTCCGTCCAAACTCAAACCCTCCCTCCCAGCCCCATCAATTCATAACAAAGAATAAACGTCAAACGGATGACGATTAACCACAAGCATAACTCTACAGTGTTAAGTCAGCCAACCATCGAGTCCATTGTTTTAGAATTTCCAACGGAATTGTAATTAAGGAGATGGTGGAGATAGGATACAAAAGGCAGTGGGAGCACTGGCTCCCTTGGAGGGCACCCATACACCTCTCCAAGAAACAGCCCAGCCCAGTCCGAAGAACAAAAAGAAAATGCCTACAGTATCACAATGTATTCATAACAACACACGTTCATCACATTCATAAAAAACACTCCTCGAGTGTGTGTGTCTGTGTGTGTTCCGCGGGCACCCGTAGCCGTGCCGCAATTATTATTCAATTTCCGTAACTGCACTTATCTTAACTTGATGTCACAACGTGTCGGTAGGGCTCAGCGGTGCGCGGGCATTAGTAAAAGGAGACCGAGAGAAGCCGTTTGTTGTATATACAAGAGGTAGAGGGCAATTGAGCGCACCACGGCACACAATTAAAGCCCATTAGCGGGATCCTGGCGTGACTGGATACGTTCTGCGACTACTCGACTACAATTTTCGACGGATCCCCCCTCCCCCCCCCCCCTCTTCTGACAGTAACCGACACCCTTGACATTCTTAGACCCCAGAGAACGTTTTAACTCTTCAAGTCGCATCAATTTTTCTCCCCAGATAAGAGCATTCTCATGACTTTTCCATTTGGCGTTACTCGACGCCATTTTGTACACACACAAAATTGGAGGTATCGTTACAACAGCCAGCCATGCACGCCTGTCAGGACGTCGACATTTCACCCTTTGTGGGTATATCGCTTTATACACGTGTTACCTGTCCTCGGTTGTATCGCTTTACGCTATCGCACAACCTCCTCCACGAGCATTTAACTCGGAGAGGTTCAGCATTGTATGGCAATCTCTGAGGTGGATCAAATTACTGGGTAACGTGGGGATCATATCCTTTAATGAAAATGTCATTTGTCGGAGGCATTTTTTTCTACATTTTTTTTTAGGAAACGGTCGGTTTTTGAGAGTGAGACAATAGAGTTGGAGAGTGGATAGAAAAGAATTTTAACGTTTGGAAGTTAAACTATATCAAGTGGAGAATTTGCTATGGAAATTCGAAAACTAGTCCTGCGGAAATTTTCATTTTATTGTTGTAAAATGCGGATTTTACCTCCAAGTTCGTCCAATCGAATATTAATTGAAGAGTTCAAACTCCATATGTTCGAAATTCGAAGAATAGTAGATATATGCAACATGTGCGTAATGGTGTTTTTCGCTCGTGGGAGGTTGTAACACGAGCCGAAGGCGAGTGTTATAATCTCCCGAGCCAAAAACACCATTACGCACAAGTTCCCGCGATTTAACCGAGCGAAGCAAGGTTAGAATCGCGTGATTACGGGCACCTATGGCATAAAAAAAGATATAGTTCACATAATCATAAAAATTATAGAATATTGAGATTTTGGGCTTCAATTTTCTAATAGTTCGCTAAAAATTCAGGTGGAGGTGGGTTAATTTTACCAATGGCCGTGAGAATTATGAATGTCATTGACATTTCAATGATGCCACACGAAAAATGCAAATTGTGATTAAAATTTCCCAACATCCCTTGAAAACGCGGCTTAGTTTCCTGGAATGATCGCCTAAACACAGCAACAATTCGCCTTCTTGCAGTCTAAATTCTCCCAGCGTCAATCCCACCCCATAACCTCCAATCTCCCATACTCCTGCGCGGTATTAGATCGGGTTAGGTACCATTCCGCAAATACTCGAGCTTTCTTTGGCAAGCCATCTCCCTGATTCCCCCCAAACCGATGCGAAATTCCAGCATGTCCACCGAGATACTTCGCCGAGTATCTTTTTCTCTCAAACGTATTTTGGCTTCCTGGAAGTATGGAGGGATTAACCCGTCAAAGATTTCGACTGGACCAATTACTCTCGGCTTCTGATCTCTGTTGATTTTTTCTTCTTTCAGAAGCCCCTCCGGAGAGAGGAGAATAGGTTGAGAGAAGGGGGAGAATTATTGGATGAGAGGCAAATTAAATGGGGTAATAAATTGCGAATGTGGCGCCTCGCGTGATTTTCTGATCCTCCGGAGGGCTTTTTTTTTCTTAAATTTGCAGGGAATAACGTGACGCTCGTCACTTTCTCCGGTTCCCTGAATCAGTGAAGCGCGGAAAGTGAGAGAGACAGAGGGAGGGAGGGGACACATAAATGGTTGGAAAAAATATCGAGAATAATATCATCATTCGGATAATGAAGGCCTGGGCCAGATGCGACTGACTCCAGCTTCCAGGTTGCATTGCATTTTTTCCCCTCTTTTACTCTGGATTTTTTGTTCTTTCAATGTTATTTTTCGCTTTGGTACGAGGGCTCTCGCCGCTACTCAGCCTTCGGTGACGATGCCCCGGCCACAGAGACGAATAATATGGACTGTAAAACACAGGGGCCGGGGGAGCGTGCTATCCAAGTCGTTCTCGGAACGCGTCGCGAGGCCTCCCTTCTCGAAATGGCCTGGCAATCCATCCACTGCTCACATTCCCATGTCTAATCCATTTAACATAAACTCGCGATCAAATTCTCTTTGGGGGAGAGAGAGAGAAAGAAATGATGCACCGGTCGCGCCTCGATTTCAGACGATTCCGTGTAAAAGGGCGGTAGTTACGTCGTGGTGGGTCAGTTATACAATAATAAAAAAGGGGAATGCATTGCTTTTTTTTTTGTTTCAAATAAAGGGGTTGCTTCAGAGAATTTGGGAGAGATAAAATTCTTCGGTATTTTACAATTAATAAAATGTTGGACACGAATGATGAAAGTGGTTGACTTCGCATGATTAGTAATTAAATTAAATGATTATTTTACTGGAATTGAAACGTCTTGTGGAAATTTCTCAAGATTTTGAAAATAACTTATACAAATGATTAGTTATCGATTATCGATTATTTTTCACTCCAATAAATTGAAATAATGTAAAATTCTCGTAAATCTATCAATTCTCCCGAATACCAATTGATTTATCTCTAAATTTGAAAATTGATAAGCTTACTCACTGAATTGTATTTAAAACTTTAATTTATAATTAGAAAGTTCCCCCTCTGAAACGAACATCTCACAAATACGTAATCGAAAAAAATACTATCAATCAATAAATGTCGCTAAGAATTATCCATAAAATCTTCAACATTTTCCTCAACGAACAATTAAATTGTTGATTGATCCTTCCTTGTATCTCCTCGGCATCCTTTTATAGTAAGCCCAGGTGTTTCATCTGTCCAGAGCATGTACCCCTCATATCCTAACATGGTCGTCGTTGTAAGGAATCCCGATGTACACCACAAGACTGTATAGTTTTCGACCAACAGTGCCATATCAAGCCACCTAACACAGTGTTTCACGTTATCGTACCTCATGAATTAAACAACTCTACACCCGTTCTCCGTTCCTCCCTCCCCCTCCCCCACCCGCCCCCTCCCCTCACCGCTCACCACACCACACCACACCACACCACACCACACCACACCACACCACACCACACTTAGTGGTGAAGTTGGCGTCACATAAGTGGAAGTTCTTGCTGGACACTGTACCGGATCATGTCCCGTGTCCAACGTTTTAATTCAGTGGTATACCACCTTCCTCCGTGGTTTTTCACAATGGCTAATGTGTGGGAATAAACAGCTAGCCGCTTTTCCCCGGGTAATTACCTTTCACTGCTTTCCCATTATTTTTTTATTATTTTCCCCTGTTGAGGTCATTCATCAAGTGAATGTCAATTATTTCCGTGTACAATTCTCATGGTGCCAAGCGATAACAGTGAAATTCATGGGTTTTTAAAATTCAACACTCTGAGTCAATACGCACTTCCCGGTAATTGAACCATTAATTAATAATCAATTAGTGAGATTAGAAAAACGAGTTTTTCGGGCACGAAGGGTTCTATTTGAGATTTTTAGTATTTTGTTTTTAGATCCTGCCTTGATTCGTCGACTCGAGAATTGAGGCAGATTGTTAAATTTTTTTTTTTCCTCCATTGACTGAAAATTGAGCATTTAATTTTTGTTTCGTAGGCAATGGAATGGATAATTTTCTTATTATTTCCTTGTAATCCTAATCGTACAGGATTTCAGACATATTCTGAAATGCAATACATTTTTCTTTTCAAAAACTTGAAAATGACAATTTATGGAAAAAATTCAGTGAACAAGTCTCATACTATTAGATGATAAGATTGACATTTATTGGCTCGTTTATTCCCCTCAGCCTCTGGGTCAGTACTCATTTCCATATGATTGAAGGAGTAATTAATAATCAATTTGTGAGATTAGAGGAACGAGTTTTTGTCTTTTCAATGGATTTTCAATTAATGTCTTCAATGTTTTAGGTTTAAGTGGAGATTTTATGTTGAATGAATATGTATTACCTTTTCCTGATTCTCAATGTTTTTTTTCTCAATCTTCCTATCAATTTCTCATTTTTTCACTATATAATCAGCGGATCTGTTTTCTCTCAACTTCACTCGACAAATCAATAGTATCATTAAAATAATTCTCCCTGTATTTTCAATGTGTAATAACTAGATCTGTTTTCACTGTCGCTGATATAATTGCCTCACCTCACGCACGGAAAAAAAAATGTTTCAATATAATCCACAAGAATCGTGCTCATTTGCTTATCAGATCTTGTTGTGCATCACCATAATCATTAAAAGTGAATTAAGAAAAAAAAAACAGAAAAGCCTGAGCATTAACAATTTATTATTTTGAATAAATACCCGCGGTTTTCCCAGAGAGTCACTAACGATTCCCCTGGGAAATACTCGTGGAATTGAAACAAGATAAAAAGAAATTATTGTGTTTGAGACCGTTAGTACATACTCGGTAGCACGATAAAACATAGGATGGATAATTTTATCGATGCTAGTGTCCTTGTTGAGAGCCCTGGAACGTCTTCATCATCGGTTTACACCGAGAGGGGAGTCTGACGTATGTGAATGACAATAAAAAACTCGTCTTGTATCACCAGTTGAGACGGTGAACCTCGCCTGGAGTCCCCGGGAAGATGGGAAATGCCTTCTCTCGACATACTATCTTCAGACAAATACCCAATGGAATAAACTGTGATTGAAAATCATTTGAATGACAAAAACTCGTTGCTATGATTTCGTAAATGGATTATTATTTGATCGTTTTATTATTTCATCGGAAAAATCTTTCTCGAAAGGATTGCCTCGTGGCAATGTTGAAAATGACAGTATCACCGCTGATGAAATCAATTCAAAGTCACCTCTACAATCCCCGAAATTTCATAACTATCTTCCATAAAAAATTAAAATTTTCCAATGCACATAACCCTCAAACACTTTGAATTGGTTAAAAAAATCGATTTCCTAATCAACTTTAACTGGGGAACGCGCATACTTTGTCACAACTTTATGACTTCAAAATTAACCAGAAATGACTTTAACCAACGATAAATCCATTACCACTGGGCGATATGGTATCGCTTGAGGAATAAATACCCCTGAGTTGATGCATTTTTGAATTCCTGGTTTTTCCCTCCCCCTTGGCCGTTCTGAAATGCGTTTCTCCCTCCCTTTTTTATTCCTTTATTTTTAAATGCACTCAACGATGCAGGGAGAGGAGTAGAGCGAGGAAAATTAGCTCCGCGGTGGCAGGTAGTGGTTATCTCGAGTGAGCTCCCAGTTAATGACAATCCCTTGCCCCATCGGCGACCTATCTTCTTTCTTCTCGTGGATCATCGTACGTCCCCCGGTGTTTTTATTCATTTTATTTTATATTTTTCGTATCTAGGTGGCATTTACAGCTGAATTTTATCCCTCATACCGGCATTGTAAATTATTTTGTAGTCATTCGCGATATAATTAACAAATATCAAAGATGAATAAAATTAATTAGAGAAATCATTATTCTCGACGAGATATGATTGCTTTTTTAGCTCTAAGGAATATTAAATAAAAGAAGAATTCATCTCTTATGAATGATTTGTTCGGAAACTATTTGATGAGATCGTCAAGTCATAGATGGTGAATTGTCCAATTGAATTGAAGGGAAAAAAATGAATTCATATGCAATAAGCATTACTCAACTTATATATTGAAAGATTGTAATATTTTATCATATATTTCTTGTTCATAAATAAATAATGAAAGTTGTTTGCCGGTAAATACGATACCGAGCAGACTAATCCAGTTTTCAGAAAATTCTCTGTAGACTTAAATAATCTATTTATCAATAGAGTTCGTGTTAAGATTATGAATTTCAAAAAAATCAACAACTGTCCAGTTAGAATAATTCAGAAATTCTTGGGATGTTATGGCTGGCTTTGAATTGATTTCCTCGGATCGTGATACTATGATGGCCGGAGTTAGTATTCAGAGATTTGTCTAATCTGTAACACCAATAACTCGGATTACTCAGTGTGTGCAGGGAGACGAATTGATTTATGCACACAATATTACTTATAACATTCTTATGGGTTATAATCTGTCGAGAGTGGTATTTCAACCGTGAACAATCAATTTTTTTTCGACCTGGGTGGGGGCTATGCTTGATTTTACGTTCGGTTTGATGGAATGAGTGTCGGGTAGACACTATTGAATCTGTTTTAAATTAGATCGTGCCTCTGTTGATATAAGAACGGGGAGAGGGGAGAAGAGCATGACTAATTATAAGATTTGTTACAAAAAAAAAATGAGTTTATTAGCCATGATCGACAATTTCACCTGAAATTTCAAGTTAAAATTCTTCAAAGGTTGAGTGGTGACTTTTTTTGTCCAAATTTCAACAGATTTTTCATTATCAAAAATTAATTAATTGTTCTGGAATTTTAATCTTCATTCAGTGTGGCAGTGAAGATTATGAAAGGGGAGGAAACTGTGGCTTCGAGTATGATAATCCTATATATGTTGATATAATAAACGATAAATTGGAAAATTCTTTAGAATATTCATTCATTTTAATGTTAATTAGAAAATATTTCGCTCGTTAAATGCAAGAATGGTGAGACATATGATATGAAAGTTTAAGTAGTAACTGACATGAATTTTCAATATATGTTTTATGTGAAAATTCATCAAGTTTATATAGGAATTCAACGAAATATAATTTTTTCACTCAATGTGGAAGTTAAAATCAAATCATTCACGCGGCGTTTATGAATTGTGAGTGAAAATACATGAAAATATGCCATAATAAATGATTGGTTGCCATCAATTATAAGATTTTTTATTCTCGTAATTTCAGAAATAATTTTCTAGCATTGAAATTCTATACACTAGGAACGCACATGCGAATAAAGGCATAAACCCGCCGAGCAATTCCCCTTTCGTCATCAATGTCACCCTTGCCCCCCCCCCCCCCTCAAAACTCTTCTTCATTTTAATTAACATTATAATAAAATATAAATCCGAAAAGAGCATTTCGCCAAAAGAGTACCCGATAACCCGTAATCAAAGAAACTGATAGAGTGAGATAGAAAGCCGTAAAAACAGTCGCAAATACAGCGGTGCGAAAGCCTATACGAAGGCCATTACGCTAATGGGACGACTGGCAGAGAAGTTGGTCTCTATCAGAGAATCAAGCTGTGTGTGGAAAGACATAACAGAAAACAGAGGTAGGAGAAGACTTTGTAAGAGTGTGTAGAACCCCAGAGGGAGTGAAATGCCGGCGACCGACTCGCCACGAGTCGGATAGAGATGGGGTGAGAGAGAGCCCCGAAGAAGAGGAAGAAAAAAAAAGAGGGAATCCTTGAGAAGGCGCATTACTCATAATCTCACGGCGAAAGGATTTTGTCGCCGCGATTTCTTTTGATGCTGGAGGAGTTGTAAAAACAAGTATGCTCTCACCTTATCGTTCATACATTTGCAATTGTAATTCGTCATTGGACACAACTGCTTGATTCTGTATTTATTTATTTATTTTTTCTCATTGTGATAGTCTTTTTCACTGTTCACAGTCAATTTTATCGCTTCATTTTACACAGTTAATGTGATTCTTAATCACTCAGGTAATAATCACAGTAATGTCGTTTGCAACAAATGAACGGAAATGACTAATAAATATCTCGAGAACTTTGCTCCTTCTCTCGTTGGTTATTTCGTAATAAAAAATATATATACATATACACTGGAATTTTCATGACTATTTGCACGGTTAGAAATTGAATACAATGTTAAAGTCATTCGATTCGTTTTCCACTCTTTTCACAATGTATTATTTTTAATGAATGTTTTATCAGGCAACGAAGCCATTGAAAATTACTTATCATCGATTGCCTCGTTTCGAGTAATTGGCACTCGCCACACTCATTACCTCTTATTTCAAGAGTGATATCTAATTAAGATTCGTTATCTTTGTCACTGCTACAACCGTGTTCTTTCCCGACGATATCGTTTAATCCGAGAATAATTGAAACATCACATTATACTGGAAATTTCATTCGGCTGTGAATAAATCGGAAACGGAGGATTAATCCTGGTTTATTTCAGGGAGACAGTCAATCGTGCTACGGATGAAAGAAAAAAATTGATAAAATCCAATTAATAGAGGTGACGCCTACCTATTAGGAATTCTGAATAAAGTGGATCGGGGTGAGGTTCCGGAAGGAGTCTCGCTGCAGTCTTGATTGCAACTTCTAGATGATTGATTTCAAAATATGCAAAACGAATAAATAATTGGTAAAGGTGTTTTTTTCAGTTCTTAACGTTAATCTGTGATATTAATTTTTCATCCTCAAGTGGAGATAACGTATTTCAATGAAAAAAATTCCTCCTTATTTTTTTAGGAATACTTTTGTAAAAAATTCATAAGCTCATGGTTTAATTATTGGAAATAAATTGATTATTGTGTGGGAATGACGCCCCAATTAAAAATTATCTTTGATTATTGTCAAAAGTTTCACTAATTTAAATAAACTCGTTTATTAAATTCAAATCATTCATGTCTCTCAATTACATGACCTCTTTTAATTACAACACAAATCAGATTAAAACTCACGTTAAAAAAAATTATGAAAACTCCAATTGTAATTATAAAGTCGAATTTTAGATAATTGTGCTTAATTACATAAGATACCAGTAAAGTCTGGATTTTGTCTAGACTCTGAAAATAAATCCCTAATGCTTTTTGCGTTATTCCTCAAATTTTAACTTTACTGTTAGGAAAACGCTCTTGAAATTAGAAATCAAAATAGTTTTCAAGTAAATTTCACTTTCCAGGCCCGGGTAAAAATTAGAGAAATTTGTGATAATTTTGGTAAATTTTGGAAATGTTCAAGTTTTACTGAAATTTTAAGGCGTTAATTCTATTTTCTCCGAAAAACAATACGAGACCATAAAACTGTGAATAATTTTCTAAGTAAAGCCCCAAATTGCATGATGTTCCACCCCTTAATAAGAATATTTAGTGCTCTGAAACTTAGTAGACAACTGTCTCTGAATTCCATTTTTTTTTCTAGCAAGGAACATCAAAATTCTTCACGTCATTAAAATTTCAACAATAATCTTCCACCAAAAATCCCATTACCCTAAATTTCCAAATTGAGTAAAAATATGATGTCAGCCTGACTGAACTACAGGTTCCCAACACTAAAAATACAAATAAGCTTATACCATCGGTGTAAAAAATATTCACCAGTGTAACGTTAAGTATAAAAAAAAATCAACAGAAAAATATCAAAAACCTCACCTTGCGTAATGGTCGACAGGATTACATATATCTGGCGCTAAATCGCGCGCCGTCGGCTCGGGTTGTATGATTGAGAACCAGAAATGTGTATTCAGCCACGATATTGTCCCGTTCGTGTTAATTCAAACCACTTGATTAAATATTTAACTCCGTCTCCACCGTGCGCTATAAACGATGTCATAAACTTTAAATCGTTATTTTCCATCCACGTTTTCACGCACATCTACATAAAAACGTATCACATAATCGAGTTAATGGTCATTTAATCATTGAATTCCGAGTATTTAACGGCGACTATTAATAACAATATCGTCGCACGAAGCCAATGCAATCCGACAAAAAATCATTAAAACTTTTGAACTATTGAAATTAATTATCTCCTCTTCAATTCACGAATCAATCACCCGAATGTCACTCGAGTTTTTGTGGGTCACGTGATCCTCGCAATGAGACGAGGAGTTATCACCAATGAGAGGACAAGATAACCAGGAGATTGAGGGGAGGGGGACGAGAAATGAAAAAAAAATGTGAAAAAAATCACAGAAAAATGGACGCACCCGAATGAAACTTTATACGGAATTTTACGACTGCGCGTGGTCGAGAGAGAGCTGTTCGCCGCGGCTGCGTCGAACGGTGTGCCATGGAACGTTGGATGGAACCCACGGCAGTCGACCCCCACTACTCATTTTATTCACCTCTCGTGTTTTATCCCCCCGTTTTGTGGATGAGTTTTCAGCGTTGGTTACCGCGTCGCGCCGCTTTAATACTGTACAAAAGCGGTGGCTGCTTCAATGGGAGGTACCGCCCACCGGGCCATCACCATGGCCAATGGCTGGAGTTACTGAGTAGTCGGGAATCCCACCTACTTCAATGTCGAGGTGGACATGTGTGATCATGTGTGTGTGAGGTTCGAGAAATTTGGTGACTTTAATTTTTTGTGGAATTTAGTGGCGAGAGCTCAAATTTTTTTTGAGGACTCTCGAAAGTGTGATCGATCTCATTGGTCTCTATTGGTGAAATGGAGACAATTATTTATTTTTGATTATTAAACTATTTTTGAGTGTGATTGATTAACTATTTTAGGTATTTTTTATAAGTTGTTTAAATTAAAAGTTGAATTAACCTATTCCGAAAATTTTCAAAACAATGGTAACAGATAATTTGTTTTTGTTTTCAATTTACATTGTATAGTTCAATAAAAATTTACCTTGCCCACTGTTTTATATATTAGCTCGATATCTTTCCTTTTCATTGTCACCCCCTTCAGCGCAAAAAAATTTATTAATAATAGATAATTTAATACAAAATCACAATAAGTAATTTCAGTCCCCTGGGAATATTACTGATACATTTAAACAACGACATCCGACTACACCTTGCCTTTTTAATTAACCAAACAATATTTAATCTTGAAATCCCGTTTGAAACGTCCACCGACCCCGTCAATGATGCCCTCGACTGACCGTTGAAAGGAAACAATTGCGTCGCACGAGTGTCATTAGCCGAATCCAGGTCCGCCCCCCGGCGCTCCTCTATTTATTAGCTACTCGATTTACGCCGAATCATCCTCGATCCCACTATACATACGACCATCTCCAAAGACCGCGTTCGGTTCTTTTGATGATCGTTAAATCCCCCCCCCCCCCCCTCCCTGGATATATCGCCCACCAAATCGGTAGTCCCAATATTTGACGAGGGCTTGTGTACAATCCAACCATATCACGCATCGAATCGTCAATTAAATTCTTATTTTCAGGTGCATTGAATCGACCATTGTCGACGCAATCTCGGGATAAATCACAACGATACCGTCGACCTGATCATAATGAGTTGATCAATCAATCCATAAATTAGTTCTCTCCCTCTTAAATAATGCAATGCCGCGACTGTTTCCTCTTTGGCTGTGAGCTCTCCTCATTTACCTCTTTTACGATCTTTAATAGAGACAGAGTACACCTCGGACTGTCTGTTTAGAAGACATCCATTAAGCGGTCCCTTGTTGTTTCGTACTTGCCGGCGGTAAATTAGACAAGGCCCGTTTCCGCTTTTGCTAAGTGCATATAACTCCCCCACCTCCATTGACTCGGCAGGTTGCTTCCCCCACACGTCCAATTGGGCTCCAAGAAACTTACAACTTCCGGCCCCTTTCTGGCCAGAAACACTGCGAAGAATGCCCGGAAACTATGCCTCGTCAATTCCATCAATCGACGCTCAAGTGAATTCACTGAGAAAAACAATTTAATTCTGCTCGTCAAATATTTTTTCGATAATCAAGTGACGGAAATTTTTGGAATTATGTTTTCAATTATGATTTCACACTGAACTTAGCTTTCAATTTTTCATACGAGCAATATTTGAATGGCAAAATTCCATTTTTTCTCAGTGTTCTGCATTTTAACAAATTTTCATTATGATATTTTTTTGTTCACGGATTATCCAAATTATTGATCATTGTATTCGTTATTATTATTAATAACTTTTCTGTTCAAAATTCAGTCAATATAAATGCACCATTCGACGAGGCTATTTTGTATTTTAGTGACAATTAGTTGATAATTTTATCTCTTACCTGCATATACGAAAAAAAATCTGTCGGATCAAGTTAACCGCGTGGGGCGGTTCTGTCGGTAGAAATTCGAACGGAAAAAATAATCCTCCAAATACGACTCGAGCGTCGACATGAATTGGATATTTCCCTCTAGATTACCTGCAAACAAACGAGTTTGTCAAGTTTCCCAGAAAAATCAATTTTTTAACTTGGAAGACTCAACATACGTATTTGTTTGCAACGAACCCATCGCGAAATATGCGATAATTTCGAAGCTCTTCTGCTACTATAAGTCATAATTTTTTCAAACTATTTTTTTCAATACGTCAATACTAATTGATAAACAAATGACAGTTCGATAATTTTATTCATTATTGATTTGAGGATAATGATAAAAAATGGGGAATGTATTTAACCTGTTTGGGTACGGATTATAAAGTTAGGATTTGATGGAGAACATTGTTATTGTCTGATGACACAGTGTACTGGTATTTCACGCGACGATAAAGGTATTTACTGACTCATGTGATTGTAATCCTTGACTTCGGCGCGATTTATAAAGTCACAAGTCTAAAACAGTCCATTATGGCTAATCCGGATAATCTTTATAATTCTCTTTAATGAGAATTCTAATTTAATGAATTGTAAAGCAGTAATTATATATATAGTGCCAATGTTATTGGAAGCTTATAATAGCTGGGAAAGTAGGAAAAAATATTTCACCAGGTAATGAATAAATAAAAGAAATAGGTATAATAGAAAATATCGAGTATTATGTATTATGTATTTGTAATCTTGAAATGAAAGAAAAATTAATTTCTTGTATTTTTTTCTAAAGCTGAACGCAATGAAGACAAACAAACCACGTTAAATATCAACTACTTTTTTAATCAATATCACTAAGACATTTATGAAGAAGTATAAGCAAATAATCTAAGTCCCTACAGTACTTCCTATACTGCAATTCAGACTAAAAATAATCGTAATCGGATAATCAGAAATAGTTTTAAATAAACAATGAAGGGTCTACGGTACACCGCCGTGGTGACACCTACTGGAACAGCCCTCTAGTCGCCATGCTCTGGTTTCTGCCACACGTATTTGATGGCAAGCTAAACTAGCACAATTATCAAGACTATTTTCCTGGTATAATGGCATAATGTAGACATAATTTGTCTATTCATTCCCAATTCTAATGATGATTCAATATCACTCTGACTGTTATTATTCGGTGATACCCTGGACAATTTGCATTTTGCAAGTGGCAGAAACTGATGCAAACCAAAATTTTTCTAATTCATTAATATTAATTTCTTCAAGTTATTATTAATTCATTAGCCTTTTAGCCATTTATTTTAAGCAATGAAACTCCTAGATGTTCTGTTGGATTTCAGCATTTTCTCAGATACAAAATCTATTCTCCCCAAACTTTATATTACCGGATTTAGGAAATACACATTAGATTGTTGCGGTAGGATTATTTTTATAGTTTGTAAAGAGGAGAGGGCTTCCTCCCCTTGGGGACTTTCTCTGTGCGGATTCCCCAAAGAACATCTGGTGACCAGAGAGGGTCAAGCTTCGGAAAACCTAAAAGGTTGGAGTAGTGGAAATTTTATTGCGCTCCGTATAGATAGACCATGGGCCTTACTGGCTATCTTACTCACTGTTTAGTAACCTCTTGTAGTGTAAAGTGCCTCCTGACTGTGTAGAGTCATATAGGAATTTAATAATAATAATTGTTAAACCAAAAGTATTGAAAGTGTCTATTAATTTAGATTACCATATCCTAATATGTTCAAAAACACAGTAAACTGATTACGCAGTAGGTTAAATTTATCTGTTATTACGAAAAATATATGCATTTAACCCTTCGAAATGACTCGCGAAGGTTCTTAGTGGTACTAACATAGACATTGATAGTACTATGCACAAGTTACTCCAAATTATTTCCTTTTCTAATTTTAAAATTTCAGAATTGCGAAATTGCAAAGTCGAAGTATTTCAATTTTAATTAATGCGCAACGGGAAACAATAGGCTATTGCCCTACCGAAAACCAAAGTCTTGCCTCCAATCATTCAATGGTAAGACTTCATAAGCTTATGAACCCCGAGAATCTTACAACTTCCGGCGTGATTTTTATCCATAACATGGCAAATAACGGCCGAACAATGTCGCATCAATTTGACCACTCGCCATTGATTTCAATTCGCAATTTCAATTGTTTGTATTTCCATCTATCTCGTGTACTCACTGGCAAATATCTTTACAAATGTAAATGTAAAAGTGCGTGATGTCAGAAAAGTGTAGGTAATCTTGCCCTGCGGTTTCTCTTGGCGAAGACTCTTGCATTATACCCATATATATCAAGTGTTTTTTTCGTTCCTCTTTTTTATCGAGCATGTGCTCTCGACCTGGCCATTGTTGGTTTAGCGATATTATCGATAATTTGACAATCGTCCGTGGCTTCGCGAGACGAGTGAGCGCCATTTATGCCGCCATTATAACCGTATCTTTCTGTTTTTCTCCCCCTCCCCTCCCCCTCCCCAACCCTCCTTCCACCCGTTTTTTGTACCATTATCCCTCCGTCCCAATCCCTTTTATCGTCAACTGTGTACAAAGTGTGTATTTGTGTGAGCATAAATTATTTGCGTGGAACTTATGTTTTTTTTTGCTTGTGACTTGTCTCAGACGAAAAGAGAAGTCCAGCGCAATAATCATGGATTTTTATTACGTGTCCATCAGATTTTTTTTTTTAATTTGAACTGAATTATTTGATATATTCCCTGGGGAAAATTTTATCCAGAAGGCGAGGATGGCACGTGGAGGAGGGTGGTGTGTTATCCATGACAAGGCATGGATATTATTTTTCGTCACAAAGGGGGTTTTTCTGGTCTCGGAAAAATGAAAATTACAACGAAAAAATATCCTTCCTGGGCTATCGTTCTGGGGCTTTTTGGCTCGCGTGGTTGGCCACCTCGCCTACAGCTCATTTCACCAAACGCTACGCAAGTAAAAACTCCATAGCAACCGACCGGAAAAATACTATGTAAGTCTAGTTAAGTTTTCTGAAATTTTCTTATTATTTTTAATGTTTTTGTTTTTAGCATTTATCCAGAGAAAACATCTGTTTTAAATAGGGCCATTGTGACTATCAAAACCATACGATCAGCACCGATTTATCGGTCGAAATCTCTAGTGAAATGCCACGAATAAAATTTTCATTTCCCATGTCCACTAGATTATTCTTGTCGCAATCAATGGTATTTTTGCGTCGATGTAACTAGGAAAATTGACAAATTTCCGCCACACCTGTCATCACCGAACTCTCGCAACGATCGTGACAAATATGTGACTCGCCAAAGTAAACAATGTTTCACGGGTTTTTAACGGAATTAAATCGACGATTGCAGTCGAAGAAAACTTCAAAGACCAAATTGGTTGTGTACCTGACCACTCACCGCGGCAATTCGATTCCCCTTTTCGTTACTATATGGTCTGGCGCCATTTATCTTAGTCCCCCGAGTTGGGTACGTCAAAGCCGGCACGAACTGGCCTCTTAACTAACACTATAACCATTCATGGATAGCTCGTGTTTTCCCTCCCTGCACCTAGATAATCCTCTTTTTCTTTTTCATACGTATATGGGAGAAAAAAATCATTGGTTGGGATGTGTAAAAATCTCACCTGAGTTGGTAAACAATCTCGTTGGAGGAATCTCGTTGCTGCGTGCCTAGAGATCCACTGACGTCACGGTGGGTGGCCAGAGTTTTCGGAAGTTGAGTATGTTTTTTTTTTCAGTTTTTATTTTTTTTCGGGAAACGATAGAGTGGAGATGGAGTAATTGCGGTTGAATAACACGGCGGGCCTTTCTCGTGAGTTATTCGGAATTGAACTATAGAGTTTGGGGTATTAGGTTGCCGATGATGAATTGTCCATGTGTTTTTTTCGCATAGAGAGAAAATTCTAAAAATCCAAACTATATTGAAAATTCAAATGAAATCAAAGATTTTTATCGCGAAAAAAATTGGAATTACAGAATTTATTTTATTCCTCGATTGAACACGAATTAAAGGATAAATTCCCCAAAACTTCCCGCGGTTGTATAAATTTTCATTGAACAATTGAACTTTCGTTAAGAGTTTTTTATTTTATCGGAAAGTGCTTTAAAAAAAGAAAATAAATAATAGACTTTACTCGGGTTATTTAATGGCCTGAAATCTTCTTTGGTAGTGAATCGAACGAAAATAATTTCAAAAGATTGGAAAATCGTTTAATCCCAGAATTCTCGAATTAAACCACGAAAAATTTAAAGTTATTTCCTCCTCAATGATAAATCGTCGATAATTCACCCTAATTTCCTGTTCATTCCGCTTCAAATGCGTGAAACTCGTTCATAAATATCGTATCACTCATATTCCAACGTTGAACGTGGTAATCAAGGTGGAAAGGGCTCACGAGAGAGAACACGCTTTCCGATAGCTGTGGCACAACACCACGTACCAATCGTCCAACAGAAACAATCATCCTCGGAGCTCTGTAGACAAAAATAATCAAGTGTGATTGCTCGTAATGACGGGGCTAAGCTGTCCAGCTTAACAAATGATAGAGGCCCAAGAGAGTAGGCTGAACCACGGCCAAGTATCCTTAAAGGACGTCTACGTCACCGACGCACACTCTGCCTTTCGTCATTTTTTTTTCACTCGTTTCACTCTTATACCTCTGGGGATCTGTAATCGATTCGATCACCCTTACGATGGAAAACGACGCAAGCGGCTTTCTTATTAATAGATAGGCAGATGCAGCGGGCATTTGTATTCACAGAAATTATACTGTTCTGAATTTTCAGACTTCACTGAGAATTAAGCATTTATAAGATGATAATTTTTTAAAAATAAAATTTCTAAATTTCAAATTATTTTCAAGTAATCTCTTATTTTTAGGCATTACATTCAGAAAATATTTTAACTTTGCCGATCAAATAATTTTTGGACAAGAATTTAAAACTCGATTTTGTGGATAAATTATATGATAAATGTGTAATCAATTTCCATCATTTAATTGTCTAAAGAACATTTATGGACAAAAATATATTTCTTTCTCAGTGTAGAGTTCTTCACTGTTTGGAGAATTTTTTTCTGGGTTCTTCGAGTGGAATTTGTATTATCAGACTTTTCTTCTCAGGTCTTTTTGAAGACGTTTTATTTTGAGAAAAAAATGAATAAAAAAATTCTGAAATATAATTTGTAAAAATCGTTTTGTCTTGGAATATTAGCTAAAATGCAAAACAAGATTATTATGACGTAAACGTGATACAGTCACGATACACCTCAGATTTATAAACTAACCTTGTGTGCATACACGATGAAAATAAAGGGCGGCTACCGGTTGACCCGCAGATCGTTTGCGCGCACCTTAATCAGGGGAGAGCAGAGGGCGTGTTCCGACTACAGTGGCCGGCATGCAGCAATGTATGCGAGCGAGCCTATAATTATTACTCTCGCCAAATGTGTACACCCCGGAGGATATATAACCGAATATTAACTGTCTATATTAAGCCTAATGTATCGGGAGGATATTTATGGGAATGTGAGCCTCAAATGAGATTCAATGAGTTTCTCTACTTCGTTTAGATCACAGATTGGAACTCGGAATTGAACATTTACCAAACAAAATCAAAAATTCTGAAATTTTTAGATACAAATTGGTAGGCAATGACCTCTGACATTCTAAGCAAACAATTTCTGAAATTTCTTCAACAATAAATTTATATACATCTTTCGTTTGTTATTAAACTATTTTTTAATAAGTCAACATATGAATTTTTTTCTTTAATCTTTTTAATTCTAATATGTTGTATACAATTTGAGTATAATTGCCCCCGTCATCACCACAAAACATTTTCTCCGTGAAGAATAAATGCAGAATTTCACAGATGAATTGTTGCCAAACTGAATTCAAATTTCTAAAATTAAAAATTCACACATAAATAACTAAAAAAATCCCAATAATGTATATAATTTCGATAATCCGAAGGGGTACGAAAAAAGTCAAGTACATCAGTTTCGATAATCTCCCCATCGATTTGCGGTTGAAATCTTTTTAGTGGATGAGCCCTTGGATCCCATAAACGTACCAGCACTCCACACCAGTATCCGAAGGTGGTCACGAGGATGATCGCTTTTGAATGGAGGGTGGTAACACCTGGTTGTGCAGCGAAATCTCAGTGCATCAAATCTCAATCACGAAGCTACACTTTATTCTCCACTGTATACTGTGTTCGTAATCCGTGAAAACCACATGAGAAATCCAATGATCTCAGTAATAAACCTTTGTAACATCTCATTTATCTTTCCCATATTTTCATTCAATTGCGAATGACTACAAAATTTGTGAGTGTTTATTTAACATTTTTTACTTTAAAATTGAACGAAAAAAAGCTGAAAAAATACTTGTTTTGAAAGGTTGAGGATCTTAAATTGACACTTGAAAATACCAATTTCAGATTTCTAAAACTTTTAACCTGAGATTTTCAAATCTTTACATAAAGTCTACAATTAAGACTTTGAGATTTTTCATTTTAAAACATTCAAAATTAAATTCAAAATCTAAAAATGTCTCAAATTGAGATGTTTGACTCTAACATTGAGAATTTACAATCTAGACTTGGTGACATACTTTTGAAAATTCATATGACCATTCACTACTTCATAATTCTAACATATTCCACAAGAAATGTTATTTAAATGATATAAATGGAATAAATATCGTTTGGATGTTTTTACTTTGGCCGAAGAAGACAAATAATCGGAGAATTTTGTCTGAAACTTCTGTCCAAAATTGGACAAAATAATCAGTCGGGTTATTTATAAAAAAGTGGTGAGAACCTCGAGCTATAAATTTATATAGTCATGAACAAACCGGTGGCCACGAATTATTCCTCATTCGTTAACGATCGTTTATTGCCAATCAGAGGTGTTCTCAAACTGCACATGATGTCCAGTTAGGACTTCACTCCGTCCGCGCAGTATTAACGAGATTCGAATAATCGAGAGACGAGAGTGTATGGTGTACAATCACCTCCACTGCGTCGTAAAACGTAGGATTTAATACAGAGTGTTACAGGTTAAAAATTGTTATGGACCTTATTTTCGCACAAAGAATGATGATGCACGGTTAGATTATATATTTTTCACCATCAAACAAGGAGACGTGGAAGGGCAGGAGTAGACACTTAATTAGAAAATCAGACGTGAGAATTTTTTTTAATGATAAAATGTAAAAAAAAGCTTCTTAATTGTTTTTCTTCACTTGAAATTAAGAAATCAATTGCGTTAATTATTTTGTGAGTCAGAATTAAAGTAACTATAATTTCTTTGTACTTTGTCTTCAATTGATCCACTTAAACTCATGAGCACACAATTGAAAAATGATCAAAATTTTTAATTATCACTCACGGAATTAATAAAAACTCATTCAAACCATTCAAATATCGTAGATTTACTAAAATACAGCATTAGGAGAAAAAACTCCCGGAAAATGGAAGGTTTCACGCAAAAAATATAAATAAATAGTTGGCTTTAAAAAAAATAATAAAAGAAAGTTCAGGTCCACCGCTGTAAAAGTCCTCGTCTCTCGAACTCCCGTGCCCACTAACTGGTGCTCACAAGAAAAAAACTGATTCGAATATATACCGATTCCCTAAGAATCATCAATCCCCATAATTGAACGAATCCATTACATCTGACAGTCGGTGATTCAAGAAATCATCAAAATTTTCAATTAACTCAAACAAATGATAAAAAAAAAAACTCTTCCCATTTTAGAACGTCAAACTAGCTGATGAATGATGATGACGACCACTTTCCATAACCCAATTATACTCCCTTCCACGACGAAATGAAAGCCATCCCCCTCATTGAATTCTTCCAAGACATTGTACCAAATCCAAAAGGACAAATTTGCACAAATTGAGGATTGACTCGACGAAATCCTAGTGTACCTAATGATGGTCACAATCAAAGGGGACAAGAAGTCGAGACCGGAAACTGTGGCCAGCTAATTCCACAATATAAAAAGAGGGGCCGAGAGAACCGGTGGTTCTAGCCCCTCCTTTCGTCCATGCCCTCGGGAAAAAATTGAAGCAAAATAAAAAAAAAATAAATAAAAAGTAATTCAAGGCAGAAAGGACGACCACTTGACCTTGTAATGCTTCACTGATATTTCCATCCATCCTCATTATTCAAAAATTGAACTAGAGCTCGAGGAAAGAGCCTCAAATCCCTCTTTCCCCGATGGTTTACCTCGTAACTGCGGAATTATGCTGTATACAATGAGGAAAAAAAATTGTAAACTAAAACGAAACGATAATATAAAAGAGCGAACATATATAACTCGGCTTCAGTCTCTCCGACCATTAGAGGGGTAAGGTAATAATATTTAATTGCATTTTACGACGTTCCCTGTTGTTGTTAATTGTAATTGCCGTCAACATGGCGGCGGAGTTAGCATATACAGTGGATGATAAGGTGATATTCTATCGGTTTGTCACGCATACCAGTATGAATTCTTCATTGTAATATATTTTACGAGCATAACGTGTGCAACCTCAAGCTTAATGCTGTAAACTGGTGGAGATAAATTTTTTGCTTTCAACAGAGTTTTATTGTTACATACACCAGTGGAAATTAGTTGAAATTCAAATAAACGATGAATTGATTTGAGTAAAAAAAAACGAATACTTTTCACCGATCGAGCGTGAAATATTATTTTTTGGATGTTAAAGTTGGGGGGAGTGGGGAAGAATTTCAGTTGTCAATTATTCGGGTACGACCAAGTGAAATTGAATGACGCTTTTTTAAATAGGAATATGAATGATTTCACTCTGCTCCTTTTTACCCCACTCTCTTCTAGCTCACTAGTTGTACACATTTTTAATTTTCGTAAAATCTTTCTCGGTTGTAAAACTCGCCTTCGGCTCGTGTTACAACCTCCCCAAAAACACCATAATGCACACGTAGCATAGTATTAGTACATTATGTCACCAGGCGATGAAAGTATTATCTGACGAATGTGGCTTTATAATCCGGGCCGAAGGTGAGGATTACAATCACAGGAGTCAGATAATACTTTTCGTCTTTGGCCCTAAAAAACGTGATCTAACCGAACGGAGTGAGGTTAAAATCGCCGTGTTTCGGACGCCAGGGATGAAATCTATGTTTAATGATTATTTTTCTCGTCCCGATTTTGGCCAATCGGCGTGCAGTATTCATGACCGACAATAGTTCTTTAGCCTATCAATTATTTTTCACCTATATATAAAAAATTAGTTATTTATACAGAAGTGAGTACATAGGTGTTAAACTAGATAAATCAGTAAAATGAGTCGACTTAGGAAGAATCCATTAAAAGTAAGCTTGTTTTTCGGCAGAAGCTGTCACAAACCTCCGAATATTGTGTGCCGACTGGACTAAAACCGGGATGAGAAAAATAATCCTCCAAATATCCCTCGAAATGAACATTAATCAAAAAAATATCGGATTATCGGATATTAGATATCCTCAAGTATGCCTGCGTATCAACGATCGGATTTTTTTTCAAAATACTTCTCCCTCTTCTTGCTACGCAACGAAACATTCGTAAAATGTCCGATAATTTGGAAAGTCTTGGGGTATCACAATTGAAAGAAAAGTAGTTCTTGACCAAGCATGTCGGTGTCAAGAACTACATCTGTTTGTGTCGTCGAATTAAGACTTAAGACATGTACAGCAAACATTCTCGATATTTAACTTGAGAATATTTCGTTTAAAGCCCATGGCAGCTCATCCATTTCTCAAAATACTCAATTTTTTCAGAATACACGAGAAGGTTTTTTTATTCAAAGGGGGCTAGGACTTAAGATTCAGTAGCACATTCGACAATTAGCATCAGGGCGCTTGGACACGACAGCTCTGGGGAGTTTCCAATGTTGTTTATTCGTCTCCGTTTCACATTGGGGGGCGACACACGAGAGAGCGTGACACCGCCGAGTCTAACGGACTATCTAGCTTCTTTCGGGGCTCGCCAATGATCGTGTTAATACATATTTCATGATATTCCTAGAATTGATTCGACTATTTTCATTTTTTAATTACCGAACTTGATAAAAAAGATATCGCTTACATTTGAGGCATAATGGCAAGAAAATTAATGAAAGGAATTAAATTGAATGGGCAATTCAAAGGTTAATATTTTTCTTTCATTTCTGGAGGTAATCAAAAAAGGAGAGATTTGCTATTCATGAAGTTAAAATGCAATTTAAGATTGAGTTAGAAGTGTAATTGAAGCAATGTAATTAAAAGAATTTAATTTGATAGTAAATAAAATGAATTGATTCAATCTATTTCTTTCAATTTTCATGACTGGTTAAAACTGTAAATGTCCATTATTTATCGAATGAAAATGGAATTTAATGTTCATTGTCCGTGAACCGTATTCATTAGGTTTTTTTGCCCTCAATCCGATAAAAATAGAGGAATTTGCTTGTCATGAGAATGAATATTGATTTTCTCAAGTGAAAATATAAATTAATCTTATGCGTGAGATATATCCGACAAATAAAAACTAATTAAAAGGACTAATTTACCAGAGAAAGATTTTATCGAATTTCCATCGTTAACAACATTTTGCGAAACTCGACTTGAATGAAACCAGAAATACTTTCTTCGCGTGTGTAATACTCTACAACTACCATCGAGTGGTGATATACGCTAATTGCAATTACACCGCGTGTGTGCAAGCCCGATACTATGTCCCGTATACAAGTATATCATCGTGCCGGGCTATGACGTATTATAAATCTCCAGCGGGAAGTTGAAAAAACAAGAAAAAATGAATCGACTGTGAAGAATTTGAGTTTAATTTAACTCAGCCATTGGGAGTAATGTGCGTAATCATTTTCTTATCAATGTGAAACAAAGTGGCAATATACATTCATAGGGGGGTAATATATGCATTTAGCAATCGTGTCATGATCGACAGATTGAAATTCTATCCATTAAAGAGTGAGGTCCTGGAACTCGGATACAAAATGATAAATTGTTCGGCGATCTGTTGGTCTTGCGCAACGTGTGGTCTTCCGGTACCGTTTACAAATAAAATCATTCATTAATTATCTTTACAGAGGATTATGATTAGTTTCGTATTTATACTGGGCATTAAAGATGCTAATATAAGAGATCGATGTGAGAAAATTCAATTGTTCAATGATAAAAAGATAGATAGATATACTTTATTGTTTAGAAATTTAAACAAAAATTTGAATAAAAGCATTAGAAAAAGATTGAAGAGATTCCAAACATATATAGAAACATCTGTACGTAAATTATGCTTTTAGAATAATAAATTGCGATGATGAAGTTGTCAATCATAATTTTTTTTTGTTTCTGAAAATTGTAATTAATTATTGTTTAAATAAAATTTACGTATGAAGTTTTCTGAGTGTAATTATTTATTATTTTCATCGAACTGTAGTGCTCTAGTCCACCGGGTCCACATAAAATTATTTGAAGCAAGAAATTCTTAAAAAATGGTTAATCCCGATTTCTAATTCAATTTAATGATTTCTCGACGTTAGTTAATTTATTAATGAACATTACAATTAGCGACTGGCTGTAATCGATTTCTATGAAGATGGAATAGTTTACAATTGAATATATATATATATATATGTATATATAGATATATATATTTATTTATATACATCATATATATATGAAAGACGGTGGAATTCAGTCGCTCCGGGTCAATTAAGAGTAATTGCTGTCGTCCACTGGAGCCACGCGAACTAATGCGAAAGGGTCCGCTAAATTCCACAGTACCGGCGACGAGGGAACGATTCGATTGGAATACCAATCGGTATTTATATATGTCGAACGTGGAATATCACCTGAATCCTATTTCACATTTTATATATGTACTTGGGGGTAGCATGAGACACCATCTTGGGATCAAGTTTTTTGTCAATTCTTTTTTTTTTACTTTTTTTTTTCATACAATCATTTTCTTTTTAATCTCGCACAGTTGATTCTCAATGGTTAAAAGACTACTGTCATCTGGTTTTCAAACATTTTGTATTTATTATCCTTATTTTTATCATTGATTTCTTTGAGTTGACGGTGGCAATTAGTTAATTCCCATGAATCTTTTGAAATGTTGAAACCACTTTTTTAAAGAGCTGGGGAAAATAATTGAGTAAAATATTGAGCAGCACTTTTCGAGAGAAATTGGAGGAATTCAATCCGTGATGGCGGGCAAATTATGTGGTAGAAATTGAATATCGAATAGGATTATGATTTCTTTTTCAACTATTCAATTCAATGACGAAAAATTGAAGTATTCACTTGACTATTTACAAACCTTGAGGTGAAGAAATAAATCAAACAACCAGAAGTCCTTAAATCGAATTAAAAATTGTCATAGAACATTCCTGTGGAATTTCTCATTCTACACAATTCTATCCGTGCTTGGATTATCGCAAATATTAATAGTGTGTCCGAGCATTTCTGGGTAAAGTGGTCTTGGCCGATAGGCTCGGCAAAATCATTCGCATATAGGATCAACAAAAAAAATCCCAGGAAGAATGGAACAGTAAGAGAAAGGTGAAAAAAAAGTAACCCATGTGGAATTAATCACAGGAAAAAAAAAGGTAAATTTCGGCGAATCCATTAAGCGTCTCCGCCTATATCTCGCGGTCATAAAGTGTTATCGTTCATGTATACAGCGTTGTAGGAAATCGTGGAATTGTAGTGGTTAAATGATGATCGTTATTTTCAATATTAGCATTGCATTCAACGAGATCATTCACGACTTAATAATATAATTTGTTTTACTGAGTTGTGAATTTAAATATTAATGCGGACTATTATATTTCGATGGGTCAATATTTAAACAGATTTACTTGGTCGAACGCCCGTTAGAGGAATTTTTTTTTTATGGGTTTACGGAAATTACCGGAGATTTACACAATTGGTGAAAGCCCCAATCGCTGGACTAATGGCTCATCACTGCGTCAACTTGCGTCGCCACGTCGTAAATCGTAGAGGAGACGTTCGATGATAAAAAATAAAGTTAAAACCCGTGGGTCATATTCGCTTTGAAGTAGTCGACTTTCGATGTTTTGACTACTCAACTTAAAAATTCTCCCCCGACCTCGGTTCATGGGCGGCTTATCTACTTCGTGGTGGGTCACTTCTGTGAGGTTCGCCACTATAACTACTATCTTAACTGAATTTGGAGTGGAAACCGGGTCTGAATACGAGGGGGCACTCATCTCCGGGACAAAGACCGGAATTCTTGTAAATAGTGCCACCGGGACATTATCGGCATTTTCTTGAATTCTTGGGATTTTTTCTCGGATTATTCAATTTTAGTCGTCATTTTTGTGCATTTATGAATGTTAATTAATGGCGAAATACCTATTCCCATGATCACATTAAAAATTATTATTATTAAGATTTAATCAGAAATGAGTGAATTTTCAAGAGACTTTTTGAGAATTCTTGGCATTTGTCCATTTCACCAAACATTATCGGGTATTCATGAATAGGAATGAATAGTGAAATACCTCCTCGTATGATGACATTGGAAAGCCTTTCTTCACATTTCAGTTACAATTTGTTTTTTTTTTTTAATCTCAAATAAACAATTTGGAAACTTAATAACATAAAATTCAAATGCAATCTCAATTTTCTCGACCATATGACAATTAAAATAATTAAATAGATTACATGTATTTAGCCGCAATTATTACTTAAATGTGAAAAAGATAAATGGATTAATACCAATAGATAGAAAATCCAATTTTTAAAAAATTGAATGAGAAAGATGTTGCAGTGAGTTTCAATAGAGATTAATGCCACCCATCGCAAGAATATCCCATTTTTTACCTCCCGCTGAGTGAGGTTTAATCGAAACGAATTAACAGACTATTCCACCGCAACTAATCTCGCCAGATTTTAAATCAACACAGGATAGAGGGAACTGATGAAAGAATTAATTCAGCGTGAAGAGTGCCTCATTCTACCCCACATCCTTAACACAATAAACTTGATCAGCACTGGAACATTGACTCTGAGGAATCTTTACTCACTAATGAAGTAACCAAAGGTGTGGAGTTGACTAAAATGCGGTTCAATGAACTCCGGAAGTCGAGGGAAAATATTGGCACTTGTATAACTCCAGTTCACTCATTGGAAAATGTCATTACGGGTAAAAATTCATTCCCGATTGCGATGGCAATGCTCATAAAACCATTGAAAAATATCTTGGAATTACGAAAAATAATCCATTCTGAGATTATCTAGCGGAACTAATGACTTGGGGTTTTTACTAGCCCGAAAAAATATGTCAACATGAAATTCTGTTATAATTACGATTTGAAAAAATGGGGAGAACCGTTCATTTTCATCATGTCCACAAATTCATTTGGAACTCAATTACTTTCCTCAGTTTTTTCTTATAGTTCTCTATTTTTTTTCAGATTTTAAATTATAAGGAAGTATTTAATCACAGGACTCCTATCATGCTACAATTGATTGATTTTACGATTTTTTACGACTCGACAAAAAATTACTAGTAAGGGAGAAATAATTTTTTCAAATCCATAAATCGTTTATTTTTTCCTCAATTTACTGCAGAAATAATTTCCAAAACGTAAGAATTATTTCTTTTCAATAAAACTTGAAGTATATTTATTAAAACGCGGAAAAAATGTAAAAATTTGATTTACTTACAATTCTTTTTCTTCCTCAGTAGTTATTTGAGGAATTTTTCTATAATCAAGCTTCTATTGGGATTAAAAATATGAAAAAAATCCTAAAACCCACAAGTAGAAAAAGAAATTGAGGAGAGTCTCAAATGGATAATTGAATATTCTATGAAAAATTCTTCATTTTATTTTGTTACTGACAAATAAATATGAGGACCGATGGGGCTTTTTTTCGGGGGAATAAAATTATGGGTCTCATTGGTTTTTACATTCTCTCCCACCCATTCTTTCCTTCCGAAGAAGTGTGGTCACCGTAGTTGCCACGTTATCCAGTGACAAACTACTGAAACACTTCAGCAACACCAATAAATTGCAGGTGTGAGCGAGAGAGATTTCACGTCAATATTCGAAAATGTGCGAGAGAAACGGACGATATTGTGACACTAGCAGAAAAAAGTTGACCGTTCTGAGAAAACTTAGGACCCGTTAGTTTCTGCAATCAATAGTTGCATTAGCTTTATTAATCCTGGCTTATTTTCTAACATTGACTTGGCGAAGATTTAATACTGATAATTACAGTTACTAGTGGTTTTGCGGGTGACAAAAAGTATTCATTTATTTTTTCCTTTCTCAGTTCATCGATCAAAAAAATTGGGGAAATTGACTTCTAGAGGAGAAAATTGTACTTCTTGTTTTTGTCTGAATTTTTCATTTGTGATTTTATGAGTTGAGCAATTGTAAGTGTGGGGGCGACAATAATGGTGATAAAAATTAAATTGACACAAAATTTGAAAACTACAACCCAACTTGTCTGAAAGAAATCAAAGTATGAGAAAGCGATATGAAGAAAGTTATCTAATGATAATTTTGAACTTAATCGTTTAGTCGAAAAATATTATGCCACCCATTAATGTTTTTCAATTTTTAATTACTGTTTTCTAATTATCGAGAAAATTGAGGACTCCGTTATTTTAATTAATAGGTTAGGTTTTATGAGATTCATTTTGTAAAAAAATCATATCTGCTGAAAACAAAAAACTGGTATTTTTGTATAAAAATGTGCCAAGTCAATTTTCTTCTCGGTATTTTTGACTACACTGTTTTCATAAAGAGTATATTTTTCAAATCGGGAAATGAGAAAAACGGGAAGGCAAATATACCAAGTCTGTCGACCGAGGCCAAAAAAACCATCAGTAGATGCAGAACCAATGTACCCAGCCAACAATTTACCGGTAAATTACCGGATATTTACCGGTCTTACCCAGGACTTTTGCATGGTATCGGTAAAAATTGTACCTTTGGTAGTGGGCACGATATTCCTCGTATTATTTTCGATATCATATATTAATCAAATGATCCGTCTTCTTCCTACAAACCGCGCCAAGTATATTGGCATTGAATCTACTCATATTCTTTCTTTTTCTTTGATTGTCAGGCTTGGTGCTGTTACCTCCTTTTCCTGATTTTTTTTCAAATTCTCTATGAAAACAGTGTATGGCAAACCAACGAGAAGAAAGTTGCCTTAGCAAATCGTTGTACGAAAACGCCAGTTTTTTTAGCCGATTTCACTCCTTTTTTCTAAATAATCAAAACATTGTACACTGCCCTTTTCATTCTGATAGTTTCATGTTTCATGTTTTAAAAAATCTGGGATATTCCAATCTGGTTTAATCTTTTCTGAATAACTGTCCACGTTCAAATCAATCAAAAAATCACGAATATCCTCCAAACTTTTTGAAATCGTAAGACGTCGTAAGACTTCGTAATACTAGCAGATGGACGGTATTTATAATCATGAAATCATGAAAACATGAAGACCCGTTGCTATAGACGTATCTGGCTGAATATGAGGTTACAGGACGAGCCGAAGGCGAGTTCTGTAATCATATGAGGCAGAAAAGTTCTTCACAGCCATGTGTTAAACAACATTTTTTTGTCACGACGTCTGCGTGAAGTAGTGTTTTACAGACGGAGTGACAAAAAAACCATAACGTACAAGTTTCATCCAATTTGTTATGTCATTGTGCCGGTAATCCGCGATTCAACCGAGCGAGCCGCGATTAGAATCGCGCGATTACGGGCACATCTGGTATAAAAATATAATAATTCCTCAAATGGAAAGTGTATATGCGATTTATGGTATGCAACTAATCTTAATTTCCCGGTAATCATGAGCATTTTTACGTTACTGGGTTATTGTTTTGTACGGAAGCAGTAGAGGGGCTAGTATAATGTGGAATCCTGCTACATCTACGTGTCGACAACAATGACAGACGAAAACATAATTCGACTCTCATATACGAGTATTGCCCCGCTGACCCGAACCGAATTCTAGTCAGTCCAAATTCAATTAGTACATTATGTCACCAGGGGATGAAAGTATTATCTGACGAATGTGGCTCTATACACATGAATCAGATAATACTTTTAGCGCTGAGTGACGTATTAGTAGATTTCGTAACAAGTGAAAAAAAATGGTTTTTGGCGAGTGGGAGGCTTATATCACGAGCCGAAGGCGAGTGATAGAATCCCCCGAGTCGAAAACCACTTTTTTCACGAGTTACGAACATAATTTTTCATCACGCTGTGTCGAAAAAGTAACTTTTCAGTCACTGTCTGCTTCACGTCGAGTGACTGAA